>JAQGAI010000069.1:0-29624 GCA_034696905.1 Lepidocyrtus violaceus | reverse complement strand
TGCATGCGACAAATTCTTAACTAATGCGGCAACCCCGTAATGCACGGGACAACCGCGTAATGCATGCGACAAATTTTTAACTGATGTGACAAACTCGTGATGTATGCGACAAATTCTTAACGGATGCGACAACCTCGTAATGCATGCGATAAATTCTGTCGAACTTGGTGCAGTCTCCCGGATAAGGGTAGTTGGAGTCTGGACGCCCAATGCAATTAAAAATGTCCGGGTCCACAGTTGAAATCGAGGGTTCTTCGGTCGTTGTGGGTTGGGTTGTAGTTGTAGTTGAGGGATAATTTAAAGGGTCCAGGTCGATATAATATATCTCATCGTGATATACATAGCCGCCGTCATAAGAACTCTTGCCAAACGTATAAATCCTGTTCAATTTTTCAATGTAGACTGCAGCGGCATCCGATTGGGGCAGATCTCCGTCCACCGGAATAAATGCGATGGTTTCCGAATTCGGATCAAACTGGATCAAACTTTGGGGTGGATTCCTTTGAGTAATATTTCCGATGAGATAACCAAAACTACCGTCCCAAACGGCTCCACAACCATGCAGACCTCTGATAGGGACCTGGAGCGATAGCCTATCCGTCCTGTTGCTGGATCTGAAATACTTTTGAACACTTGTGTATTGATTTTCTTCGTTAAAATGTAGGTCCCATCCTTGTCTTCCAACCACATGGCAGCCAGTAGTTTGTGGAAGCTGTCCAATTTGTTCCGACTCGAGGGTGTTCAGATTTAGACTCACGATAATTCTCGGAGTTTCATATCCCCCAAATAGAAAAGCGGTGTCCAAGGGCGGATGGTGCTGAAGCGGTGATTCCGTTCCGCAAAACGGGACACGTTGGCGACGTTCCCGAGTTGTGGAAAATATTGGTAGATGATTCCTCTATCGAATCCTGATAAATAAAAAGATGTTTCCAAATTTGTTCATGACGGCTCCTCCGCCATAGTCCCCACTATACAGTTTTCCTTCAATTTCAGTAGTGTCCCGGCTGATGGAATATGTTGTGACGTCATTGAAAACGGCGCGTCCATTCTGGCCCCCAAATATGTAAATTGTGTCGTCATCATCATATAATATCGTTCATATAACTCCGTTCATTCCGGTTGGCAGTGATCCACGGGACTTAACCGCAGTCAATTCTTGAGCGTGGACAGGACCGGGGGACAGCAAGTAAAGGGCCGCCACCACAACGGAGACTGCAACACTAGACGATTCCATGGAATAGCAGTAGTTTGGAGTATGGGAATAACAGGTTTTATCGTTAGTGGTGAAGGGGAGTAATGAGTAAATAATTTGCTCTGGGCGTTCTTCCCATTCAACAAATCTCTATTTATACGGGCCTTTGAGCTCCGACTCGACTCCAATCCCGATTGTAACTTGTGATCCGGGTTTGTGCGGAAACATTTTAATCATTCAAGTTTCTAAGAAAGTTTAAAATATGTCAGTGGACTGACAATGAGTGAATGAGTAATGTTAAGCTGGATTAGCCCTTATTTGTGTTTTGTTTTTTAAATTATCATATTTGCATAATTCGGTAAGTCATAAATCATAAATTTATTAAATTCACACGTGCGCATTCATTGTCTCGGCAAGGATCAGATTTATCGGGTTTATCTGTGTCAAACTTGATTATTGACAGTGAACATGCATCCTTCAGTAGGTGAAAATCATGGCTTATCTTTGTAGTATTTTTGTGAAAAAGAATTTCCAACTAATAGTGTCCCTGCAACGTTGCAATGCATCCCATTAAAGAAACTGGAGAAATCTGCGATCGTGAAATTTCCCGTATAAACCGAGACAAATCCTTTGCTTTTATGTGATAATTTACTGTTTACTGCTGATATATGAATGTGTTGCTGCAGCTTTACGTATAATTAAAATTCACTAATTAGGCTCAGTGACTTCATCCAAAACAACGACGCTTGTATTCCACGAAGCCCTTCAATAAACTATTGAATATTGGCAGATTGGGATGAGACAAGAGGCGACGAAAAAGATATTGAATCGGCGCTGTGTTCTCCTTGCAGATGTTAAAGTCTGACGAGTTAGTTTAGGTATGCAACTTTCTTTAAGAAACAAATCTCAAAATATGAATGTTCCCATGGGAAGTGACTACGGGGAGACTCCCGGTTCAACGCTTGACTGGCGTGACAACAAACAAACTGCAATTTACACATTTTAACATCCTCCCCATCACCATCATCATCATCCTCTATTAATTAGCTAAGTAAACTCTGCCGTCGTCCCCGTTCCGCGAGGAGCCGATCGAGACACAGACAAACAGAAAGGAAATCATTTGTGAAAGGTCGCGTTCATAACATAACCAACTCAATTTTTACAAATGGATGGGAAAATCTGGAAGATGTAAAACTGTTTGGATTGCAGAGCGAAAAAAAGAATATATCGGCTCCAGTTTCGACTCCTTTAAGTATGTAACTTACGTTAGCTGGAGAGAGAGAGAGAGAAGACACGCGTGATGTTTGCATAACCTGGTTATTAGATACAGACGAAAGGGACACTTCTTACGCATTTTTGTTGGTGTTCAGCCAGCCCTTCCTTGACGGCATTTTTTTCAGCTTGTGTGAAGTAGCAGAGGAGTCGGCCCTTTTGTAAGGATTACGTCGGCACTTCACGTAATCAGTCAACCGAACTATGAACTCCTTCACAAAAAAAAAAACACATTCTTAAAAAAGAGACTGATCCGCATGCTTACAAAATCTTCATTATTTGGCTATTATAGTCATTACAAAAAAAAACATATTTAAAAAGCTACTAATTTCGATTTTACAATAAAAATTGCAATGAAAATTCTTCATAATGGCTCATTTGGCTCAATGGCTTCAGTCCATTCAAATGATCTATCTAACATTTTATCCTGACTGACAATGAGTTGGATTATTGAAGTTTTTGATCATCTCGGTCAATTATAAAAAAATCCGGCTGGATAAGAATCATCTCATTGACTCCTCACTATATGTACTCCTCCTTCCTCAGTGATGACAATGATACATGATGGTTTTTCAAGTCAAAGCAAACTAATGTACAAGACTTTTTTGAAGACTAACTCACCCGTTTTGAATGGGGTGGATATCAAAATGACAAGTTCATCTCTCCCATCCCATTTTCATGCAAAATATTATCCGGCAACGTTTCATTTCCCCGAGGAAGAAAAAGATCAGATCTCTCCTAGCTGACTTCCCTCATTGACTTCATCGTTCATCATCATCACCATCATCATCATAGCCATAGACTGACGGACTGATAATATAAAAGGGAGTCAAAAAAGGGAAAGAAGCTAAAGAACAAAACCAGTTGAACTTTTTTTTTGTTCAAAATAAAAAACAAAACAATTGTAGCCCGAATAACGAGAACAGAAATCTTCACATCAAATTGAGTTAAACTTTGTTTTCTTCACTCATTTCAAGAGTTTGAGTCGGCATTACAAAAAGAGCTCGAAGAAATAATGTCGTTGCTGCTGCTGCTTCTTTCTATGATCATGCTCATCATTATTTATATTCTAGAATTCAACTGTTATTACATTTCAGTTTTTGTAAAATGGGCTGTCGACTTCTTGTGTAAACTTGAGTTTCATACATTCTTGCTACGGATATGTTATAATCATGATGACATGATGATGATATGACGAAGGAAAGCGACAAGAGTCAAAGTCATAATAACAATATTGTGGTGAGGTAAAAATTTAGGTGGCTGCTTTTCCACTAGTTTTCCCTAGTCGGATGAGCTGTTGTGACAACAATCTTGTCCCTTTGTCCTCGCCCGCTGATACATGACTCCACTTTGTCCTACAACATTATATCATCTGTGTCGACTCCTTTGAAACTTTATCCGCAATATATTTTTATAAAGAAAAGCAACCTTGTTAGGAAGCTCCAACTTGAATGCTTCCAGTCAAACTCCAGTCCACCTTTCCTTTCTCCTCCTTCTTATAAAAATAGTACATACATGTACACATGTGATAACAAACAAGGATGTGAGTTTTTTTTACAGACATTTTTATTAGCCATTCATGATATGCATATGAGCACTAAAACGATAGAGAAAAATTAGAGAGAGTGTTAGGGACAATGTTACTTCAAAGTTTTGAAGTAGGTAAACCAAAACATCTTAGGTCGGAGGATGAGCAAATCAAACGTTTTCCTTTGAGCCAGGCAGGTGAGCAACTCTTTTTCGTTTTCTCATCTCAAATCTGATTAATGATGACGGTCACATAACTTCACGAGGAGTTTTTTTTTGTCTTGGCAAAAATGCACAATAAAATGCAATTTGTATGGTTGGATGTGTCTTCTAAAGTCAATAACTTGACTTGAGTGAGTCAGTGCCACTCCTCATTTCAGCCCCGTTCTTGTAAAGGAGTAAATAGTGGAGAGAAGCATTTGAATGAGATACCAAAATAATCATAAAATCCAAAATATTTCAAGCTCTATTCTACATAATATCCAATCTCAGCTATACTTGTCTTGCTGCTCACAGTTATACAAAAAAAAACTCGACTCCTTTTTAATCAAGTCATTTTGAAGAAGTGTCTGCTACTTTATTTGCACTGTGTGAGCATTTTTGTGGAATTTATTTGTGTAAAGTGATATGGATATGATGTCATATCATATCACCATACCATTTGTTATTCTCCCGCAACAACTTTATCGTCTTTATCTCGGCAATATAAATAAATGCTACTACATTGTTATATTTGCACCCATTCATCCCTAAGAAAAAAAATATTGGATTGGGAGTCGAGTGTTGCGTTGAATTATGCATATTAAGTATGTGTATGAACTGCAGATAGACCAAACCAACTCAATGTCAGCCTCTTCTCTTGTTCCTGTCTGTCCCCGCCTTAAACAATTTACTTGCTTGACTGATCTAGTCTTATTTTTACTTACCCTAAAAGTTATTTTACTTTGAAGGATAGTGAATGGGCAAAAATTTGATATGGATGATGATGATGATGTTAATGCGGTGATATAATTCTTCTCACTTAGTCATGAAATTTAGCCCAGACAGAAATAATTTTTCTACGGAAAATAACGGGAACTGGGGGAAAGAGGGTTGATAAATTGCTTTCTGTGTATTAGCTCAATGGACATAATATTTTAATTATGTATTCTTTTCTTGTTTACTTTTGCTACTGTTGTTACTTCATTCTAATTTAATTTGTTGACAAATGAAAGACAAAAGAATTTTTGTTCATCCGATATTATACTCTGAGGCAGACAGACACCCACCGAAACTGAAACGAAACCAGTTAAGTTACTTCTTCTCACTTCGCCCTCGACACCCTGCTGCGTTCATGATTGCGTTGATGTTGCTGTTGATGCATGCAAAAGCTAATGTGCATGGATAGCTGTGAATTTAATCAGCGTGGCTGAATCACACGCCCACAACAATCAATGCAAATTAAGACTTCCTTCGATGCTTTCTATAATGCTGGGGAAGTCATAGTGAAAACTTTTTCTCTAATGTTGGATGATGCAGAGGGAAGATGGGAATGAAGATCCTTCCAAATTCAAAGAGGACGGAGGAAATGAGGGAATTAGAAAATGTAGATTAAAGACGATGTATGTTCCTTCAATAGTCGTTTGATCCGTCTTAAATTTTTCTAATTTTATTCCTCCGATTTTCCGAAAGAGTTCAAACCCTTTTCTTTCACTGTTACAGTCATTTCATCAGCAGCTTCGCTCCTCATCCTCGTGGAATATAAACCCTCGTGGAATATAAACATAAAGTAAAATGATCTCCAGACTTTCCTTGTAAATTGACAGCAATCATCCTCCCATCACTTCTCCAGTCGAGAATGGCGTTGACTCCGGCACGTACACTGAAGACTTCATCAAGCCATTGTTTAGTTTTACGATGTTTAGTTCATTCCCCTTCTCCCTTCTCATTTACCACTTTGCATATTTATACTATGATCTCCTTACATGAAGGCAAGGGGGAAATGAGTCGCTTGAATCTTTAACAATTTAAAAAGTGATGGGGCGAAGGAAGCATTTTACGTATTGATTTGGAATATTTTAACTTCATCATCATCATCACCAGCGCACACTTAATTACAATCGGGAGGGGACAGAGAAACCAGGCAGTTTTGAAGTGAGGCCTCAGCCCAGCTTAACAGAAAATCTGGGGCAAAGTGGTACGCACGTATTTTCTCCGTTGAGCAGAGCAACCAAGTCTCATCATTTTTTTTAAACAGAAATTGATTTAAGGTTGTGTCAACTTTGTTGTTTTTTGCCAAGTATTTGCAATTTTTTCGCGCGGCGGAAATAACTTACTTGTTCCAAGAGAACTGCTCATGCGGGTCTTTCGGTTTACCTTACGATCCTACTCCTGATAAGATAAGTTAACGTTTTCTTATCTGCTTTACAAACGCTCATTTACATACATCCCCAGTTAGATATTTCACGTAAAGTGTCTGTCTGCTTTTTTCCTCTTGCCCTTGTCAAAATAGGACCGAAAGTGCCGAACATAAACACCCCAGAGGTTCGTATTAAACGAGATAGCGGAATAACCTGTCACATTCTTTCTTTGTTCCTGGAATAGTCACACCGCGATAACTTTCTCATAGCAGTTCTAAATCTCCTGCATAAAGCTTTTGTGGCATTTTCATGATTTTAATTCATTTCTATCCAAATTCTTTTCTCCACTAAAAGCTAAGTTACAGCAACGTAAACCATTTTTTTACGTATTCCTTCTCCTTATCCACTCTACTGCTGGTTGGTTGGTTGGTACAATATGAATTTCATTTGGAGTTTTGTAGTCATCTTGACGAGATGAAATACAGTGATGATGGGAAAGATGACCACAAAATAAGATAACCCGCCTGAAAAAAAAATAATGCATTTATAACTTTCTTGTGTGAGTACGCAAAACACAAAATATTCACCTTTTAAAGAAAGATCTAAACCTTTTTTTCTCTAAAAAATTCTCTCCTTCTCTACTTATTTTTCTCCTTATAAGTAAACTATTAAGAATTACTTATGATGATGATGATTCCTTCTTGGATGGTTGGTTGGACCCCAGGTGGTTACTGCAACTTGTAACGACTGTCGCACGCAAAGATATCGAAAGCTTTATGGTTGTGACCCTACAGGCAGGATAAAAAAAATCAGTATTGTAGAGCAACTTACCACAACACTCATCTCTACTAACTGCGAAGAAAGAAGACAAAAAAGTATTATGGTTAAAAAAAATGCCATGCCAACAAGACGATACATACAGCTCAGCAAATGCAAACATCTTATATAATACATTTTTTACCTACAACAGTTTCCTTCTCATAAGATGAGATGATGATGGCAACGATGATTATGTTGATAATAATGAACTTGGAGAAATCGGAATTTTGGAATGCTCATCTTTTTTTCAAATCACGAAGAACCAGAGAGAGAAAGAGAGAAAAAAAACTCTTCTTTCACTTTTCTCTCATCCATCACTATATTTCATGTGAAATGCGGGTATGCACATTTTTTCTCTGACATTGTCCACTATCTCTCAACTCATTCCTGTTTCAATAAAAATGCTGGTATGTAATGGAAACTCAAAAGTATTTTGTGTGTGACAATATATAATGCATAGTTAGTTTGTTTGAAAAATAAATACTTACCTAAGCTACATACCTACATAATACAGTATATCTGCTTGCTTTACTACTTTGCACCAACTTAAAGTTTTGCCCGTAAAAAAAATCCCAACCCTTAAGGTATAACCATGTAAGTAAATATATATGTAACTATATTTATGTGCTTATCAGCTACTCACTCCCATCTCGGAACGATATTTTTTAGTGAGAACTTTACTGTCATCACATGCATGCATTGTTCGTTTGTTTTGTAGTGAAAAACCCCAAAAGATAATCATTATCATCATCATCGTTACGTATATGTGATGATTTTTCTTGTAAAAAAAGGTTTTTTCTTCTTCTTCATCTTCCTGGGTTTTATCTTGTTCGGCTTGATGAGCATGCTGATAAGGATAATGCTATTAGCCGTATAAGTGTGTTCTACATGTTGCCTACATAAAGCACACAAGATCTGGAGTGAATCCCTACAAGATTATCTTGCCCTTTAATCAGACAAGAATAGCATGCTTAACTATATTGATATTATGCCTTTTTTGTAGTTTGCTGTGATGTGATGTGATATGGGCTTATGATCTTTTAAGGACGAGGTGGTGGAGGTGACCCAAGCAAATGTCATGTTCCTTTTTGCTCCTTTTTTACTTGTTATCATCCATCCATCCAACCTTATTCATTCTGCTGGAACTGGAAAAAAAATGAATCCTTTATTTTTTTTCCAAAGGAAAAACCAAATTCTTTACATTCCCTCTCTCGTAACAATTTGTGACATTCATCTTGTCAGAGTCATTGTCATATGTACATGCATGCGTGTTTTTTTATGCGTAGGTAAGTACGAGCATGAGTAGGTCGATGATTTTTGTTGGCACTATTTGGGAATTACCCCTTTTAAAGAGGGATTTTGTATTTTTTTATTTACTTTTTTATTATTTAGCTAAGTATGAGCATCTGTATCCATTATGTTTGGAGTAGGTATGTTGTGTATAGTATTGTTGAGTGCATTAAGGATGCTTTGTAAGCCTATTTAATTCACAATTCGTCATAATGTGATGTGACATTTATTTGCTCTTGTGATGATGATGATATAATAACGACTATTATTGGTATAAGCTTGAATTGAATTTATCTGAAAATTATCAACAAAAAAATAATTTCGTATTGAGGCTCCAACTCAATTCGGATTTCGTCCAGGTGGACAATCAGCCTCTAGTATTGTGCAATTAAATAGACTGGCTGACTAGAAGTAAATGCCGGTTTGCTTCTAAGAATACGGCGATTTGTGATTATAAAACATCCATCCAATCCAAATCACCGAAGCATTTTCCTTAACATATCAAATGCAATTGATGATTTGAAATGATTGGCAATAATTTCACACACCAAATCTAAATAGCAGCTTGGGAGATAGTGAAAGTTCACTGACTTCATTTCCCTTCTGATTTCACTAAGAAATTATAAGGAAAACAGAAAGTAAATGTTAAATATTTTATCTCCACCCAACACATTTTTTTTACTAAGGTATGAGGCTCATCAAGCTCAGGATCAGCACTATTGGTTGTGACAAATAAGTAAAATCCTTTCGCTAGCATGAACAAAATTTTTGTTTTTCAAAAACATGTTCATTTCGGATATCAGTGCAGAAGTGATAAATCAAAAGAAGAAACAAGATCTGATTAGCAATATTTTTGCTGTTTTTATAATTACCCAGTCACACGGATGAAACTCATACCTACCTACTAACCATGCATAGGTACACAACTTGACTCCTACACACCAAGAAGCCATAATTGTTGAAGAAAAAGGGGATTAATTAAAAATACAAGCTGAAAATGTACTAATCTGCTGAAAAAATCACATGATGAACACCTATTTCCTTTCTCCCTCTTTCATAACAAGTTAAGAAGAAAAGCTCAGAATTATCCTAGCAAATTAACCGTATTATGTATGATATGATTTATTAAGTTTATTTGGGAGTTTTTTTTATATAAAATTATGAGTTGAAAAAAATTACAAAACCCACTTTTATGTAATGAAAACTAATGATTGTAGGAGGGCTTTAGCGCCGGCGGCTAGGGAATTAGATTATGCAATAAAATGTTAAAGAGAAGCTACTCTCCACTAATAATAATCCGTAATATGTATAAAACAACGATGAAAACCATCCATGCACGTTATTCGCGTTTTTTGTTTTCTTTTAATTGCTAATCACTCTCACTTGTAGTGAGGGAATGGGAAAACAACAAAAAAAAACTCTCATTTAAACAAAGGCAACTTTAAATTAGCTAATATGGCTTTGGAATGGCAATTCGAATGCCACCAAAAGCGTAAAATATCCTTAAGTAGCTCCAAGCTCTATTTCCAGTCATTATCGTAACAAATTTAATCAAAAATAACAGCCAAACAAACGAGCTTAAACGAGGGAGAGAGGAGGAAGGGAGAGTAAATTACGGATGTGAATCTAGGAGCTCAGCAGCAGATTATTCAAAAAACACTATAAAAAATGGCTGATTGAATGAGAAGAAGGAGAGAGAAAAAAACCGCACACAATTTCTTCAGTATTTGCATCACCATCATCATCATAAATATAAAACCGAGAAAAGGCATGAAAGTATAAAAAACGTGAATTTTTTATAGACTGCCATTCAATTAGTGATTATGCTAGGTGGATAGGTTTCTTAAAATTTCTTTAGAAACTAGCATTATACCTTCATATTTACTTGTTTGCAGTGATGGAGTGATAGATCGGAACATTGTTTTAAATTATGATGTTTGATTGGAGTTGAGTTAGCTCACAACCTTCTCTGCCATTATTGTATTCCAGTAGAAATGTTTAGAAGCAAAACTTGTTGCCCTGGCAAAAGTTGTTTTACGATGCGCAATTTTCTCAGGTAGTAGTTGTGCCACTAGAAGGTGGCCGTGAATTCGTTTTTGTAGCCTTTAGTCTATCATGAAAAGCCATCTCTCATCACCGCACCATAGAAAAAAAACCACCACCACACCACCAGGGTAACACCAACGAGCAAAAACCCACCCCTATTCTAAAAGTGGTATTCATCACGAAGTCAAAACCACGATGATTAATAATTCCGATGGGAACTTTGCCCAACGTGATTTGTTATTATACTATAATCATGATGATGATCATCAGCAGCTTTCTCAAAAAAAAAGGTAGACACCACCGTCGTCTTTTCTCCTCCAACACATCAAGAAGTTAAGTAAGAACATCCTCTTTACTTCAACTTTGCACGGTAATTACAACAAAGTTCTGGTTAGTTACAATTAGCAGCTTTTCCTGTCCTCCCTTGTAAAAAGCGCAGCAGGGCTTCTCGTAAACTCAAGGATTGAACAAATTCACCACCATGTTTGTTATTAATATTATACGCTTAGTCATCATCATATTATTATCTAAGTACTGTGCTAATTAGCGCTCCTCTTTAATATAAGTCTGGCTGAAGTACGTGAGCAGCCTAGTATTCTGCACTAATTTTATGATAATTTATGCCAAAAAGGCCTGGAATTGCAGAAGGGGCCTTTCAGTTGTCGTTCGTTTTTTATAGGTTTGATATGATCCAGTTCTAACTAGCAATAAGTAAGTCTCCATCTAATTGTCAATTTTCCCCCTGCCCTCAATAAATGATACTTGCCTCCAAAAATAATCCTCGGAGGCATGATTTATGACTACGATAAAGTGATAATGATAACCAGTCCGTTTTTACTAACCGTCTGTCAATTTACATTGTGCCTAAATCAAACAAAGCAAACCTAGCTTAAATTTAATAACAACTTTAAGTATAAGCTACACCTAGCCCAAAAGTCTCAAACCGGCCTACAATGATGATGATATGATGATGGTGAGCCAAGTTGCCACACAGTTTCACAGGATTTTCGGAGGTCCGACCACCAGGATTTTAAGGAGACCAGCGAGCAGAGTAAAAAGAAGGGATGGATTTTAGGCTTCCCTTCTTCGCTCATCATCTTGTTATGTTGCGGGGGGAAATGTGAGCTACGCTAAAGGAAAACGAGATAATGGGGAGGCTTTAATGGGAGTAATAATCATAATCATAGTAATAAGCGCAATAGCTGGAAAACAAGTGGAAAAAGTTTCCTTTCGTTGAAACTTGCTAAGTGCGTATTAATCCAGTGACTACGGAACGAATTACAACTTGGAGGAGAAGGATCATCATCAGCAGCAGCAGCGTGTTCATATTATCTAATATAGCAACTTCCTTCGGATTAAAAGCAACATCCTCTAGAAGTTTTTTCGAATAAGAATGAATCGGAATAACAGAAGTTCTGCCTTGTTTGCTCGGCTATCTTTTCTCTCTGAAACTTGTGTAGATCCAATTCAGTAACAATGAAGAGACGTCAAAAAGCTTAGCTCCAAGTTAAAGTAACAGTTTGTTGAGTCAGTACCTTCGACTATTATTAGGGTTTTGGTATCATCATCGTAATCATCCCGTCAAAATATCATATCGTATCATATCATGATCCCTAATCCCTAAACAACACAACAGTGCCATATGCCTCAGCATCATCCCGACTAAATTACCGGGCAGAAATTATTAGTGAAGAATGGTCATAGTCATAGTCATGATGACGCGAGCACGTTTACTCTCCTCTCTTCATAATAATAATAATGTGTAATGCCACCGCCAGCACCAGACCACCATATCAACGCTCTTGCTTCACACAAAACAAATCCTCCTACACGGAAAGTAAAATAATAAATAATAACATCATCACCATTATTTTCTTAAGTAGTGTAAACAACACACAATTTTTTATGAGTTGGGTTGGTTGGTTGGCTGGCTGGTGGTGATACTTTTCCTCGTTATCCTCAGACTATTATTATTACCCAGACTTTTGCTTTCTCGTCGAGTCGAGCTAGAAGGTAAACACATATTTTACTCCCATTCTTGTACAACCTGGGCTCTTATATAACCGTAATAATGTTGGAGTGCGTAACTACCCATTTTACGAAATGCTAATGGCTAATGACTAAATATTTGTATGACATGTGAGAATCCCATAATACAGATATTAGAGGCGGTTCCATCTCGTTATCCGGAAAGGCCTTCGCCATAATCTTGGGCAAAAAAGTCCAAGCAAGCAAGCGCAAGCGTTACTATAATGCAGGATTTAAGTTAAATTGGATGATATGTTTTAGCCCAACAACATCAGCAAAATGTAGTGTTAAACTGGTTACCAGAATTGAAGTTAAATATAAAGAAAACATGTTTAAATTCTCAGAATATTTAAATAGTTTTTTTAAAGGCTTTTTATAACGCTCCGTTAAACTGTTGATGAAATGAATGAAAGGAAAATGGTTGAATGAAAAAGGAAAAGGGAAGCAAACTAAAGTCAAATCAAAATTGAGAAATTACCAACAGAAGGTGAACAATCATTTACGTTCAGTCAGCTATTTGTTGAACCTGCTATATTGCCATAATAAAACTGAAATTATCCTCGATTAGCCTGATCTGATCAGGGAAGCAAAACAGGAAAGATACATTTTTCTCTCACAATCATCGTTACCACTGAACTTTAAAAAAAGTAAAAGCCATATTATGTCTATTTTTTTCACAGATAAAAATTATCCTTTAAATTAAACCTTTTGGGCCAGAAAATTTGTTAGATTTAGCAGTGGATTAATAAGCTGAGTAAACATAAGAAATTAAGTGAGTTAAATTTTCGTCTGAAATCATTGCATCCATATTTTAAGTGCCACCAAAAAAATACCTACTCATTTCCCTACTCTCACGCATTTCGGTATTTTGGGAGCTTAAATTGGCCATGAGGAAAACTTCATGCTGGACCCCCTTCTCATTCTCCTCCTCCAATGTGTGTAATTACGGACAATTCTACACTCCAGATAAGCAGTTCGTTGCTGTTCCCTTTCTGAAAAAAATGGACATGAATGAATAATGCCTGATTTCCGTGAAATGGGCTCTCATGTCGAGCAAAAATAAGTACTATTTCACAGGATACAGGTTAAATAATGTGACTATCTGCTGGTAATTATTACCACGCAGTTAGCTGCTTGCTCTCTGCCTGCCAGCTTACAATTTTTTTTATATGTATAGGCACCTAGTCATTAGGTATATTTGTATTTTTTCGCGAGAAGGAGGAGGAGGCTGAACAAATATAGTAAAACACACGACAAAAGCTTGAAGCCGTTGATGGCCGGGTAGCACGCTGATTTCATTAACGGAGATGCAAAAAGCAGCAGCTTGCGTGTGATTAAAACCATGCAATCCTCAGCTTTGGTGGCAGCAACGTTTTGACACCGTTCTACACAATATTATTCCAAAGCGTTGGCGAACATTAAAGAGTTCTCGTCTCGGAGTGGTCGTCACCCACCCATTCATTCTTGTTATTATTATTGCTCGCTGCTAACTACCAACCACCATCACACCACCACCGCAACCGAGGAGACTAATAATAAAGCGGATTGTTAACTCGTTCCTGCACTGCGAGCTTGCGTGTAAATATATATTTGGAGAGAGAAAAAAAAATGAAATGCCGGTTTAAACTCCAACGTCTAATACGCCAGTTTTGTATGTATACTTATTCGTTAGGTTAACAAAAAGGTATTTAGACGAGGATGTGAATGTGATGATGGTGGGGTGTGGTGGTGGTGGCTGAATTAATGTCGTTTAAACTAGTCCAAATTGTCTAATAACTGTTTTCCTTTATTGGAGCAAGGACTATATCGCAGAATGAAGAAAAGGCCTTCCATTTCATAACATAATTTTCCATCCATCCACTCACTCTATAAATCCTTTTACCACTTTTCTCTGGAAGGGAAGAGGAAGTCATTCCGTTTTTCATTCCGTCCTAAAGTACCTTCCTAGCTAACATGTAGCAAGCGCATTCACTCCTAGTCATACCTGCATAATACAGAGTTTTATGGTGTGTCGTTAAAACCGAAATAAAGTTCTCCTCCTGTAGTACGGCTGGGTGGATGGATTTTAGTAACTGAAACATTTCAAGCGTTTCCTTTCACGTCTATCGTGGAAAAGTTTTCACTTTTTTGCTCGTACTCTGCTCAAGTCACTCTAGGCCAACTGGAGAGAGAGAGAGAGAAAAAACGTCTCAGTTGGAGGAGGTAATATTTGGTGCTTGGAGCAAAATAATATGCAATATTATCCAATACAGAACATGCTGAAAGGGAGCAGCGAGAACGAAGGATCTGCTGGGTTGAAAGGTGACCTGTAATTTCCTTAAATGCTTCTCATGCAATCATATTTTATGTTTCTCCTTAATGACTCTCCGTAATTGATCATATCGATAATGGAAATTAAATGGTAAGAACGAAGGAAAGGGGCAAGGGCATAATAATCGTACATTCGGTTGCATTGCGTAAATATGAGCTGGAGCAAACGCGATACATAATATTAAATTAATACTTTTATTCCGTTTTTTTTTTGATTCGCTAAGCGCTGGCGGAGATGGGGAAATGTTGTATGGGTTGAGTTAGTGGTGGTGTGTGGATGTCGTGAGGACAAGGGGAGAAACACATGGAGCGTTAGCGTTACTGATTGTGTGACTGAGCTAGTGAGCACTTACACTAACAAATTATTTTCTCCTTTGCGTAATAGTCCAGATCGCGTTGCAAGTGGACACCACACATGGCACATGCAGATTAAAAAAATCGTTTAGTAGTTCGTCTAGTTTTTTTCTTTTTTTATGCGGCTGCGGGTGAGCGACCTGAAATATTATTACCATATTAGAAGGATTTTTTTGTCAAAGTTCTCAAAACATAAAAGTTTAATCCAAGTCATGTGATTTTAATTTATATTTTTGTTACTTCATGCTTTGTGCTTGGTGAAGAAAACAAGCAAGCCCTTCAAGTCACCTTTTTGTCACTAATGGCAATTCAATTCATTCCCGGCATATTCCAGAACGCCAGCTATAATTAACATTTAAGTAACGCGCCAATTCCTGGCACAGGCTGTCGTAAAACATTTAGCTCGTTCTAAAATGCCAAACTTGGTATGTATTTTAGTCTTATGCAAATAAAGTCATGCCAGCTTACAAGGCCCCACTTTTCTTGTCTTCATCGTCGTCATTATTCGGAGTGAGTAATATTAAGTAAAGTAAACGTTAATGATGATGAGCTAATGTGCCGTGCCTATATGGGCATCATCATACATATCATCACATCACACACAAGCATAATATTTATGGACGTGCTTTCAGCTTTTTAACAAAAAGATCAGTTCAGAACGCAGTCATTATGAAAACGTTGTTGGAGCATGTTGACGTTTTGTACACCTATCTATTAAGCAATTTTTGTGCCACCCATCATTATCATTATTACTCACCCACCCACCATCCTAGCATACTAGCATAGAATCTTCAATGAAGCATAGGTATCCAATAGCACATGTACAACCTAAAATGACGAAGGAATAGGCAATTCCAATTCAATTATTATTATTTTTTTACATACCTGGTTGAAATGTCTAACAACATGAAGCAATGGATGGATGCTGCTGTCCATACAGTTCAACTTATCTCTCTTTTTTTAATGTGCAACAATATTGCGATAATCATAGTCACATTTTAAAAACTAATCCAGGTTAACTCATACCATTTTACTTTTTGGTGTTTGTTTTTATTCCTCGTACATTTATCGAGAGAGGGATAAATTTCTACAGCGAAAACATGACATGTTGCATTTTCTTGTTATTTTTTTTGGTTCTTTGACATAATTCTTAGATAATTACGGCAACATAGAAACTGTGTGGGATTCTTAAGCGTGGCAAAAAACTGTGCAGTAATTAAGGAACTGGTTTCCAGAAAAGTTTACAATGCAATAATGTGCTACTCCTTTTGCAGTGCCGAGAATTCCTTATGCAATTCAATAGAGAAGCTGCGTTTTTTTACACATGTCTGCTGGTGCAGCGCAGTGATAGCCCTTTCTCCAATCACTTAAAAAAAATTAGATAAAATTGTTTCTCTTTTTGTTTTCAAGGAATGAATTCTGAAATCGTTTCTTAGACTGCTATCAATCAATTTAACAATTTGAAAACTGCCAGTTCTTTACAAGTAAAATCAAATGAAAAGAAAAAAAACATTACATCTCTCTACTACTATGGATGCAGTTTTGCAAAGGCCTTGTTTATGGCATATGCGCTCAGCCGCATGACAGTATTATAATTATCCTCCAAGCAAAATAATAGCCAGTCCTTGCCCAGGTGTTACTTAATCATTCTCAGCGAACACATGGGAAAGGCACGGGGGAAATTGTTGGTTTTGTGGGATGTTTTGCATACAAGTGATGCATTTAATTTTTTCTTCCTTAAAAGAAAAATCTCTAAAGCTCTAAAATCCTTTTTCAACTATGTACTTTCTTCCTTATGCACATATACGAGTGTATATTTTTTTACGCGATGGAGGAACTTACTTATAAGTGAGCCAAAAACAAGCACATTATTTAGCGTGTTCTTTTTTTTTAAAAGTTGAGTGGGGGAAGACCACCCAAAACCCAGGCCATTTCCATCATCCACCATTACATGAGTAATAACACTGAAGAGAAGAATGAAGTTATTATAGAGAGTAATATAGTAACATGCTTCCTTTCTTATCCCCATCAACAATCACAATATTATCCCTTTATAGTATAATTTTCCCATGTTTTCCTCCTTCGCATAGTTGTAATTTTCTCTTGCTAAAGTTCAGTGAAATTCTTGGATATGTTTTGGATGGATGGATGGATGGATGGATGGAAGATGACCATCATCATCATCTGCATCAGCGGCATCACTGATGATATGGTTGGTGGTCTTTTAATACTGCTTGCTATGAAATTTGTGAAATTTTTAGTATCCCCGACATAAGGTAAATACCATTTTCTGATTTACATTTATGACTATTATTAACTAACCCACGTGATTTGATCATATCATATGAGATGAGATATGAGTGCTGTACTCATCAATGAGGGAGCTATAGAGACGTTGACTTATTTTTGAATTGTACACTCTTTTTTTTTTGCTTAAGATGTGTCTTTGCTTTTGGGTTTTTTTCTTTGCTGAGAAGCGAGCGCCGAGCGGAGCATTTTGCTTTGCGGCACGACGAACGGTGTGTATCCTCCTTTCTCCTAGTTTTTTTTATTCGTATCATCATCATAATCAGGATCATGATTGTCATCATCATCATTATATTATCTTCATCATATAGTCATCATCATGACCACGACTTTCCATCCTTTTTGTTATCTTAATGATCGCGCTCCCCAAGTCATATGGGAATGAAAATATTGCGATGGAGGTACTTACTCTTAAGAATAAAATCTATGTGGTCGTGGCAGGGATAATAATAAATAGGAAGTAGTTGGATGGAATTGATGATAGGCTGATGATAAGATGTTTTTTTGTTTATTGGTGGCTACCCTTTCTTCGAAATAAGGAGAAGTAATCTTTATTTAGTTGTTTTCCGTCCATCCCGTCATTTTTTTGATCAGTTAATAAGAAAAATAAATAAAAAGTATTTTGGGATGAGTCGTCTCTTGTAGTTTAACTATGCGTAAGTTCAGTTATGTCTTTGGTGAATAGGGTGAAATGAAAAGATTTTATGAAATAAAACAAGCTTGTCTTGGAACTTGAACATGGGTAGTTGCCTATTCTCTCTTTTTTTAGTTTTTTTTTAGTATTTTGACAGTTTTCTGTACGAATGCATTGGATAACCGTAACGGTTTTCCGATTCCAGACTTGTACTTGGCTGATTCCGTGTTTGCCCAAAAAATAAATTGCTACTTCCTGCTCCACTCCAGAAAAGTTTCCACAACAGAGCCAACGTCGACACTGCCTTATTTCCGTGCAATACCATTATCCAATCCCCATCTCCATTCTCGGAACGAGCTGAAGAAAAACAGCTTTAAATTCTTCACGTCTTTTATGGAATGAACGTCTACAGACTTTTATCATTATTGTGTTTTTTCTAGTCATTACTTTTTCTTGCTTGCTCTGCTCCGCCGTTCACTCCTTCATTCCAAAAGAAACAACAACAAGAGAGAGAAAGGGAGAGAAAAAAAAACGAACAATCAGCTAAGGCGTGAATTATCGAAAGATCTCTCCATTCGGATTGGGCACACACGAAACTCTCCAACATTTGGTTTTGGTTAGGAACTTCTTGTATGCAATCTGTAAACCCTCCTACACACGCACATAAAAATCCACCACGGCCACGACGGAGAAAAAGGAGTCGAGTCTAGTTAGTACAACAGCATACCTAAGTAGAGTTGTTCTTGGGATCAGGATCATGGTGGTGGTGGTGGTGGTGATGACTTGTAATCAAGTAGCTGGCAACAGCGGTGTGTAGACTAACGCAAACCAGGTGGCCAGTCAGACACCCAACTCGAAAAATAAAATTATGCGATATAGTCCTCCTATAATATAAATTCTCCTCTAAAGTGTATCCCCCTCCGCTTCTCCTTCTCTCTTGGAAAAATCTAACGAAGCAGATGACATGAAACTGTTTAAAAAAAAAATTCTTCGTAAACCCCGACAAGCTCTTTATACTTCTTTCTGTAGAAGAAGGAGGAAAAGCTCATTTATCGATAAAGAGTTGGAGTTGACTTCTTTCTTTTTTTTTTCTTGGGAAAATTATTGGAGAAGGCTGAAAGATAGAGATCCTCTAAAAGTATTTAAGTATTTGGGAGTGAAGGATAAAAAGTATGTTGACTTACGTTTTTGTTCCTCTAGCATTTAATGATCCCCTCCAATTATAAATTGAGACAGTTGAAAACTCCCAACGTGCCTTCCCCCTTTTCTTTAGAAGTAGCAGTGGGATCATTATTATTTAAATAAGTTGTCTCGAATGTGGAAAGTAGTTACGGGGAAACGTACAATCCATAAATAAGCTTCTCTTTAAAAAAAAAAGGCTTTAGCAATATTGAAATTTAAATCGGATAGATTGATATGACAGTTAAAATGCTGATCTCCATTAAACTCGCTATATTTTATAGAATGAAATGACTTGAACATTTTAGCCGTTCTTTCCGAGCTCAAGGAAATGGGAGCAGATTTTAAGTTGATTGAGATTGAAATCTTGTTAGAAGGAGCTTTTTTTTTTTTCATTCTGAAATGAATCCATCCATCCATCCACGAAGAATGTAGGAATGAGTGAGTGATGCTAAGCCACCTACTTGGTCACTAATAGGTTAACCATCAGATAATCTCCGGCATTATAGTTATTATTTTGATGGCGATGGTTATTACCAGCTCTGCCTTTCTCTTTAGATGAAAATACTTCAAGTCAACAAAGAAAAACAATAATAATAATAACCTTACAAGGATGGATAACTAATCGGGTGGCAGTAGTGGTGGTGCTGATGTGATGGTGGTCCTACAGAGTGGTCTTCATCTCTCCCTTTTAGCTCATAATATACGATATATTTATGTTAGCACCGGCATTATTATTATTATTATTTGGAAAAAATAAATATATTAGAGTTAAACACCATATCCCCTTGATAAGTGCTCGTATAATAACCTATTATGATATGATGTGATATCATGACGGTAAGACATTTCAGTAGCAGCCACATCAGCACCCGTTTCCTTCTCTTTTCAAAAAATAAAAATATCCGAAAGACAAATGAAATTTTATAACTACCTACTTACTTTTCAGATGGATCTATCAGCCTGGGACTGGATTTTCGAAACAAAAAAAATGAAGAAGAAAAGAATATTCGGAGGCGTCCTCCCCGTCAGTATCAACATCGCATGAAAGTCAAAGGAGACGGGCTGGGATAATAAGTGAGGTTATATATTTTTTAAGACGATCTTTGCTAACAAGCCGAGTTGGATGGAGCATGCTGTCGGCTCGAACAGATGCTACGGTTTTCGTAGTAATATCATTTTTTTTATTGTTTTACTTCCCATTTCTTCTAATAAACTTGGCATTTTCCTATTGAAAACTCAGTGTAAGCTTTTTTTCCCTGTTTTTGAAGACGTCTATTACAATTTCGAAATAACTTGACATATTTTGCTTTAGTATTTTGAAAATGTTGAAAACTCAAAAAGAAAAAGGAATTTAATTTTATCAGAGTATGTTTGAGAAAACCATGTAATGGGAATAAAGATAATAAAAAATGCGTTTTGTTTTTTCCAATAATCCCCTAATGTAGTTATTAAAAAAATATATCAATTTCCACCCAACAACTTTAAAATATTCTCACAACTAGGTATCTATTTTACTCACCGTCACGTTTTTTTGTCATCGACTATCATTAAAAAACTCTCTTCCATCTTCCACACTCACGCTCACGTGTAAATTTTGTAACATAATATATAGTTTTGTGCGAAGCCAAACTGATCCCTAGTGAGGATTCTCAAGAAACCCACGACGCTTTTTTAGAAATATAATTCTACGACGTTATGCTATAACATTCCCAATACTGCTAAAGACAAGTTAAATTAAAACGGGTGGAGGAGATAGAGAAAGGTATTCATAAAGCTGTAATAGAAAAAAGAAATTCGTGAGTCGTGAGTCCATCCATTTGTACCCATTACACTGGCAGACATTTCAAATTAGCTTTTTTAATGATGATCAAGTCGATGATACTTTTTGAAAACGTTTATTACCATTTCCATTCACTAGACATTTACACATGATCATAGATAGTCGATCAGGTTGGTCCTTTTTTCCTGATAATTGTACACGATGGGAAATAATAACGAAGAAAATGATTGATTTACAGAGTAATAGGGACACCAACAAAAAGAAATCCGTGAGGATGACTACTGCTACGCCTGTTTTTTTTGTTTGTTCGTTTGGTAAGGTAAGCGAATCGGGAGAATCATGCCACATTCCGCATGTAAACTATCATGTTATTATTGTGTTCGGCAGATGAAAATGACACCACCGCTATTAAGAAGGGGAAGGTTGAAGAAACAGCGTTTTTAATTGTAATTCTAGCATTGAAATTGACATGGATACATACATAAAAAAATTGAATTGTTGATGACATGAGGAACAGTCGTAGCGGGAATCATTTACGGTATTGACATGTTGCTAATAGGATCACCCTGTGAAATATCACGAGGAAAGTTTTAGCGCAGTAATGTATCATAATATCATGATGATATGATCCATGCATGTAGGAAAATGTGATTGACAATGAGTGAAAATGGCTGGGGAATCGTGAAGGAGGGATATAGTCGACAATCATATTGGTACTATGCTTTTTTTACAACGATTCCCAATTCAAATTCAATGACTACTTCATTATATGACTATTGATTGAAGGTGATGAGTTACAATTAAATTTTGAGTGGTAGCTTATTTATCAAAAGGGATATGGCTTAATCATAATCACAAGTTGAAAAAATCAATTTGGAAAGTTCGTGTAGTAATTTTCCCATATTTGCAAATTAATTTTTTCTTAAAGAAACGCTGCACGAAGGGAATAATAATAATCATATTACTTTTGTTGTTGCTGCTTTTGTAGAAAATCAATTTACTCCTATTTGTCTCCACTTACAAATCGACCATTAAATGGGATTGAACTGCGTCTACCCTTTGGCCATGTCATGATGAGCGAGCGAGCGTGAGTCTTCTTATCCAGGAAGGGAGAGAGAGAGTCACATAGTCACATGCATACACGGAGGGTTTCCAATGACTGTATTGTTGGAATCATGCTCGGATCCATAACAACGGAAAGAAAGTCATTACACTGTCAAGTTCTGTGGTATGAAGTAGCCACCGGTAATCGTTTAGCTTGAACTTTTCATGAAGAGAAGCCACGAAGTCACCTGTAGTATAATAATAATACAGTTCCTTGGGAAATTCGTTCCCTGTTTTGTTTTGCTTTGCTTTGTTGTAGGAGGATAAATTACACTTGTGATTCTTTTAATGCATTTCGTGCTATCCATGTCATTGGACAGATGAGGTTAGCAGCATGAACCCTTCTACAGAGATAATTTTTTTTAATCGTTTTTACATGCAACAGACATAACTATAGCTAGACATAAAATATATTTCGTTCCTTGTGACATTGCTCTTCCCTTTTCTGTTTCTCAGCATTGTAGTTGTTATTATTATTATTACATTCAATCAAAATTTGTTCCTCGTACAGAATTTTCTTCCCTCCGCTGCTGCTTGCTGACAGTTTGTCCAGGATGGGAGTCATTGTGTTGTTTCCCTTTTTATCAGGCATAACTCACCCGAGTAGGAAAAAAAAGTATTATTGGAAGCAATCATGATTTATGAATTCATGCGAGATCCATCCAGCACAACATAGTGAGTTGTAAACCGTATGGCCAGCAGCAGCCACTTCTTCTCCACCAGGACTCATATAATAAGAGGAGGCCAAGTCAAGTCCATGAGTGGCTCTGGGAAAATTCCTGATTATGATTAAATGCGTAAAGAAAGAAAGACATTGCGAAAGTCATTATTTTAGTATGGCCATTACAATATTATCTTTATGATTACAGTTATCAAAGGGGACAATATGGACAGCTCATGCAAGCCTTATTACCTTTTCAAGTGACATGCATCTTGAATTAAAAATGAGCTCATGTAAATTACTCCCCCAAGAATTTCCGGACCTTTCATACAGCCATCATGCATACACTGACACATCACTAGCTTGAGTTTGGCTTGGACTTACAGGAAGAAAGGGGAAAGGAGGAAAAATCAATCTTGTAACTTTATTTCATCATAATAATCATGTCGGGGAAGATGGACAATATGATTGTAGCCAGTCATGTATCGTATATTATTATGTTTATTAAGTGTTTCCATTTGCTTGTGTGGAAAAAAAACCATGGGATTAGTATACAACCGATATACGTCTCGGCAATAGGAAGTCACGCTTGTTTTCTCCCTTCTCGGAAGCACAGACCAATGAAAGTCAAATTTGTTCTCGTGACAGGGAAAGAAACTATTTATATCACGCATCAAATCTCACGTATCCGATTTTTTTAGATATTTTTTTTTAATATATTGATTGGTTGATATTTAACCTCAAGTGTTTAACTATATTATTAAACAGATTACTTTAACATTAAGCCAGGGAGATAAATCAGTAGCGCTTAATATTTTTTGAAATTCATTTCCTCTTGATTTCAATTTTAAGCCAATTAGAAATAAAGTCCAGTTTGGACCCCACACATAGTGCATTACTTCAGTCTATGATAATTGACTTCTTTGTCTTATTCATTTCAAAGTTTATGTAAGTTAATTGATTTTCCCGATAATGAATTAAACAGGTAATATCATCACTTCCTTAAATAATTCATTCACGTAAAGTTATTTTGCATTTAAATCATCCCATTTTACTGATGGACCTACACAGCTGTCAATTACATTCTAAACTAGTGCTTTATATAATACCACCAGCAGCACCTTCTCGATAATAACTTACGGTTTATTAATAATGTTTCCCCTCCGCTAAATAAACACGGTTTCGACCTCATGTCCATCAAAAGTGTCAGTTCCTTTCCTTTACCCTCTGATAAGGGTATGAAAACCAGGAAGGAGCAAACCTCAAATTAAACAGAGCAAAACTATTACCATTTTCAATTCCAAATTAGAATTAAGTTCTAATTTTTTTTCATTACCTTCCGTTTGTTTTTCAAGTTAATTTTGAAAAACACGTAAAAGCTTTTAATGCTCTCGGTCAAACGTTATTCCCAGCGCTGTACGGACATCTAATCCAAAAATATGTAATTGGGGCAAATTGATCCAAAGGTACTTTAATTTGTCCTTTCAAATAAGGGTCAACAATGCAACAAAAACCTGATGATGAGCACCATAAAACTTGAATTAGCTCCATTACTACATCTTATAAAGTTTGTCTTTCCAAAAGGATCATAAAACTATGCATCTGGGTGAAAGGAAAAAACCACAATGCTCAGCCCTCCAACTCGCCCTTTTTCTTCCCTAACAGCGCAAATTTGTCATAGAATAGGTGATATGACTTGTTGTAAAGCCTCACTTTACTTTTCCCAGCATCATCAACTTCTTGAGAAAGAAAAATTAGTTTTTTTTCTTTTCTTCCCATCCATATATTATTCGCCAATTTGTTCGTTCCACCATCCAGTGTGAAAATTTGTGCACTTTTACCCCGTGAATTCCCAATTAATTCATGATTTTTACTACCGAACTGGAATACAAATTAGGCGAGTTAAATCCTTAAACTTGTCTAAACAAATAATCCGCTTCAGGATCAAGGTTAGGCTGATTTACCTCTTCATTTGATCCCTCTATTGAGAGCAATTATGATTTTTCTCCTTCTTCAGTAATAGAGGCTATAATTGAACATAGAGAGGGGAAAAAATAAAAACGAGATGATTTGGTTGCAAAAAAATATTTTCTCATTCTTCTGCCAACAATAATAAGCTCTAACAATCAGAATAAAGAGTGGAGTGGAGTTGGTTGAGTAAACAAATAATCAAAAGTCGCCATTAGCAATATTAGCATTCCCATCAAATCAGCCATAAAATATGGAAATTCATCAACTGAAATTGCTCATACGCCATGTGGATTATTAATATAAGCAAGGAAAGATGAAGAAAATGAATATAACTAACGATATCCATTCATCCATCCTCAGCATTGGTATTAACATTCCAGCATCAACATTTAATAACATGTGTTTGCATCACAGTCATTATTCTTAATTTCTAAAGTCGCAGGTTGGCCCAGACTCAACTACCTACACTACAAGTTGCACTTTTTTTGCAGCTGACATCCATCCATAATTCCGCTCATAATTTTACCTAGATATACCTACGTAATATACCTGAGCTGAGCTAACTTTTTATGTATGTAAATGCCTCAGAAAAGAAACACCACTGTAGGTAAAAGATCTCGTTTTTTTATTGGTAATCAGTCCCTTCTTCTTTCATTTTTCTCTGTACTTTTCAACTTGTAAAGTTGTAATTATTACATCACAAGAGGGAAAAAAATGGGGAAGGAAATTGCAGAATGGAAGGAGAACGAAAAAAATCAACAGCAACAGACGAGAGAAAAAACTGTGGCTGATAAGTTGACAGTCTCTAAAGCATACACATTATTATACTTCATACCGAAGTACTTAAAAAAGCAGCAATAAAAATATGGAGTGAGATGAACAGCCTTGTTTTCTAATACTTATCACCAATTATTTCTCGTAATTACTGCTTAGACTTTACTCTTATTTACATTTCTCCTCTAATGGATGGATCACCTCGTGCATGAGAGAAACAAGAAACAACAAGGGAATTGTTTCTTTTTTTGGGAGGTATCCATCCCATTCCTTCATCTTCATCATCATCATCATATTATATTTGACTCTTTATGAGGTAAGGATAAGGCTTTGCTGTAAGAAGAAAAAAACTTTTTCTCTCTCCTTTGTTGGTTGAATAACTGATAACGAGCCTTTGAGTTTAAGGAGGTTTACCAAACTATTATTTTCCCCAACCTGTTATCAATTACTGCACTAAATATTTTTTCAGGGGGTCTTCAAATATAATATTGAATCTGTCTGACTGACTGGCTGGCTGGCTGACGATGAATGAATAATTCAAGAGTTGTTTGTTATTCCTTTCTTCCCAATTTTTATAATCATTTTAAGCATACTTGACTTGTGGGTTGGGAGGGACGTTGGGTTTCCTTAATTGATATTCTTGGCTTCAACTACATATAATTCATTCACAGTTATTTATTTATTTGTTTCTGCATTTTTATCAGTGCTAAATAGATCGACCTTGAATTTTTTTAGAGGTACGCAATAAAATGAATGGATCTCACATTGCCCCATCAGGATTTTCTGTGAAGAAGGGAGGAAAAACCTTCACACGACGTCAACTCACTTCACTAAAAAGCTCAACAGGAAAACAGGGAATGACAAGTATTGTCCGCAATGGTTATCATAATGGAGGGAAACACAATAGACAAGGGCTGATTTGGGCTCATCATCATATCATCAGATGGATAAGGACAATCAAGAAGCTTCAACTGTCAAAAAGTCAGGAAAAGTCATTGGGCGGCTTTGCCACGCCACGCAAGCCAAGCTGATGATTTTTGAAGACTCTACTTAAATTGATAACACTTATCATGACATGTGTCGTTTAGTTATCATTATTTAAACAAAGCAGCTACACAAAGAAACAAGGGAGGAAAAGAAATGGAAAGATAAACAGAATTGGAAAGGGCAGCGCGTGATCCTCAGTCGCATACCACTTGAAAGATTAATTAAGCCCGTTTTAATTACTAATGAGGATAATAATATCATTATACAGGAGGACACAACTTGAATTAAAATTTTATGCACTTAATTCTGTCAGTCATCCTCATCAGCATCATCATCTTATTTATTTACAGATGGGCAGTGGCCAGAACAAACAAACAACAAACGGTTTTTGCATGCATGCAAAACAATGCAAAAAATTGAAAAATTTGAATAAACAGAGTTTCCCCTCAAGCTGCCACAAGTGGTTTTTTTTTTCTTTCTTCTTTCACAAGTGGTTTGTTTGTTTGTCTGTCGCAAATTGTTGCCAGCAAAGTAATAAAAGAAGACACATGGCATTATAGAATTTGGAAATTGGGATGAACACGGATCAATTTATAATTGCGGCTTTCATAGCTTCCTTGAGAATTAATTACCTTCGGAGTATCATATTACATAGTTTTTTTATACAGGTTCGTGTACACTCACTCAGTAGTGGTGTGGTCCGTCATGGACCTCTCCATAAGCACCCAACACGCTCTCCCGCCATACTCTAATAATAATATGGTGTGTATCAATTAACTGTGAAAATTATTTGAACGTGTAAATATATTCATGCATGACTCTACATAAATAAATAGCTCTAATGACTTCATCTTTTTGGCAATCAGGTTGTTAATGATCGTTTTCCATTCTTCTTTATGGCGACAGGTGGACAAAGAGGATCTTCTTTTCATCACGTATGGCTAATGTTGATACATAAATAATGATAATGAATGATGATCTCCAATCCCGATACAAAGTAACTTTCTTGGGGAAAGCTAAGCTCATGGTTTTTTCTTTTCTTTTGTACTTTGTTTATCTTTGTTTAAAACTGAAAGGGAGATAATAATATTTTTATTGTTTGAATAACCGGCGATAACTATGTATAAGTTGCTGATAATGTATATGTGCTCGGTTTTTCTGCTTGTTCGAGGGGAAAAAATTGCGCAGAAAACACTTCCTTTTACATCAATTTTATGTTTCATCATCATATGAGAAGGCTATAAAAAGACTAATCACACCTCCAATCATCATCAAAACTAAAAGCCTCCGTTTTATTATCAACATGATCAGAAAATCACATTAGAAGTAAGATAATGTAATCTCTCTTCATGAAAGAAAGTGGCACAGACGCAGACGAGGAAGAAAATATGTTCCTTGAATAAGGATGTTGTTGAATTCCTACATGCCTGTCTAACTGGATGATACCTCTAGAGATTTGCGCTAGAAGATCCATAAAAAGATATGTAGAATTATTTTTTAAGAAAATTGAGATTGTGGTAAAAAAAAATGCTTAAGATGAGTGTGTAAATGGCTTGGTTGGGTTGCCCTCCTCGCTATTTGTTTGTTATTTCTCCACTTTCCCTATACATTTTTTCTCAAAGGGTCGGCGAGAAACTGTTTAATCCACGGTGATGTGATGTTCCACAAGAATAATTTGCTATTAGCACACACACACACAACAACCCATTTATAACCACGTTTATAAGGTGGAGTTCTGTCTGCGAGGATTTTGAGGAAGGAACTAGTAAAAAGTTACGAGCTTTTACAAAGTGTATTATAAATTCGCCGGGAAATCAGTGGGTATGTGGGACTGTGATGGAGGTGGCGATCCTTTCCCTCACCGTCGTCATCATCGTAATAATAATAATGATAATCATAATAATGCAAAGTTGAAATGAAACGTCTTGATTTTTATATCCCCAAATGAGTCAGGGCCTATTAAGCCTTTTTCTTTTTTACAAAGAGGGTATCACCGGTTTCGCCGCCGACACACACAAACACACACACACCATGAAAAGTGAGATGAAAAGAATGGGACAGCTTGTCAGAGAGTCACGACGGGAAGGCTTGAACTCGAGTCCGCTTCTTGGGACAAGTTATAATACCTCCTTTTAAAAGAAATGGATTTAGATAATCATTCTAGTAAAGAAAGAAAGAAAGAAAGTACAGGAGAGAGAAGAGGCCGCTCGGATGTATTAAATTTTTCATAATGGAGCTGCTCCGCTGTAAGAAGGAATAATAAAAAGAAATGAACACTATTAGATTTGCTAATCAAACGGATGAGTTCACAAGGATGATGATGCGTCGAGTCAATACGTATGAAATTATTATTTTAAAGTTGTTTATTCCCTTCCGAAATACATAATGTTTGTTTGCTATCTGTAACCTGATTAATTTTAGTGCAATTTTTCAATTGCACAAAAAAAATATATGGCTTCTTCAACATGTAATTTTTGAAATTGAATTCAGATCTTCTCGGATAGAAAAAATACAGTGGCTAATATCCTTGCCATCATCATCATCCACGAGCAATTTAAAACCATGCCGTTTTATAGATTTTTTTGTTATCATAAAAACTACAGTCCGAGAGAGAATATTTGAACGAATTTTGCAAGCTGGCTGACCTTTTTTCTCCTTTACTCACTCCTCCTAAGACGGTAGACAGGATCAGGAAAACGACTTAAACATCCATCCATACTTTCACTCACAACCTTATTGACTCACATGAAGATACTTTCCCTTCATCTTCCTTCCTTCCCAAGCACATACACAAATAATCATAAAGAAGGGAGTCATACTCATAACACCATTATGATATGAGATGTTTTCCCTCTGAAGAAGAACTTGTGACGGTATAATATACCATCACCATAATATTCAAATTCTCTGGTCACTCTCCGACTTGATGATGACACTCGTGTAGATAGTTCTTTTCTTTCTTGAGATGTTATGTTTTGCATAATATTCTTTGTGGGTTTTAGACCTGTTATTCATGCAGCATGTGCGTAGACAACTGCATTGACATT
>JAQGAI010000068.1:0-29649 GCA_034696905.1 Lepidocyrtus violaceus | reverse complement strand
ATCGGGAAATGGAACCTGCCATCGGGCAGGTTTGGCTTGGCATTTAGCTCCCTTTAATTGTGATTACAGATATGTAATAATTATCCGTATTAAATACCTATGGCAGCTCCAAGTCAAAATAACATCTCCAAAAAAAATCCACAAAAATGCTAAATGCTCATTATCACACAGCTCATTTAGTGCGCATTAAATTCTCCCTCCTGAACTAAAAACAATTCGGTCAAGTTGCCGATCTTCTCATTTACTTAATTACTCGCATAAGCTGAGCACAATTGTCAAACTTTCTTAATTATAAAAAACGATAAATCATCATGGCGGATGAAAACTTACTGATGGAAACGGAGTACCCAGAGGAGGAGGGGGAATCCATTTATCTCGGGGACGAGGAAAGCTACTCGGTGGAAGAGGGATCCGAGCTGGAATTTGAAACGGAGAAGAATGAAGATCTCAACAAGATCCTAAACATGTTCTCCGAATGGGGCGGTGAAGGAATGGAAATCCCCGGCGAAGTCGAATATCCGCCACCACCGCCACCCCAAACCCCATCCATTTTGGAAATGACTGGGGACACTGATGGGGAGGAGGAAGGGGAGGACTACAGTCCTCCCGCGGAGCACGTACCAACACGGCTGGAGCGTTGCGGTGATGGCCCCACCTACACTTTCCAGTTTGAAGGACCCACCTCCGTGGAGTCCCTGTATGAGCTGATCGAGCCCACTCGGGAGGACGAGTTCCATGGAAAAATCCGGGACTGCGGGAAGCTCATGGATAATGTGCAGATTGGACTCTGTGTGGATCATATGGAGAAGAAGATGAAGAAAGTGAGGAGGTTCATGTTTGACAGGAAGCTGATTAAGAATGCCATGTCCGAGGCTGGGATACTCTACTTTCCGGGAAACTTTATAGAGTCCATTACGGGGTAAAAGTTGAGAAATGTTTGGAACTTTTTATTCCGTGCTTTTTTTTACTATCAGTGGTGATTGGTGATTAATGAATACATTTTTTGTAGGAGAAGACTTGATGACCAAGACATTCCCGAAATACTGGAGGCGATGATGGAACTCCCGGAAACGGAAGTGAAAGGGTTTAACCTCGCTTACAACGACATAGGCGATGAGGGACTTGTGTTGATCGCAGAGTACCTTCTTGTACAAAACTGATTTAACTTTATAACTCTAAATTATTTTTTTTAAGTAAATGGGGCAATATGAGATTTTTCTAAATTATTTTTGGTTTCTTTCCATTTCACAGGAGCATCCATCCCTTGTCCACCTCAACATATCTCATAACGACTTCACTGCCGGCGGACTCCACATTTTGGTAACTTATCTGATGCGTCGTCGGCCCTCTTTGGAGTCCTTCAAGATGACGGGAGTGAAAGTTGGAGATAAAGTGAGTAGAAATAAGCCATTACACTTTAAAAAAAATGAAAATTCTCAATCGTGAAAATAATTGTGGGCATTTTTTTTCAGGGAATCGACTCCATAACTTGTCTCTACCTATGCGGGAAAGGGCCTCGGGATTTGGACATCAGCGAAACGGAAATACAGAAGCCCGGATTTCAAGCGTTGTGCACTGCGTTCCAGGCCCTGGACGATGACGAGGATTTCCCAAAGTTCCTCACGAGCTATAAGCTGCCATTTTCTTTGGGTATGGCTAATTCTATTTTAATTTATGCAAAAATCATTTTGGGAATATTTTTTACGATCACAATTAAAATTAAAATTACTTTCATTCTATTCTTTAAAAAAAGATACACTGGCCCGGCTGAAGAGAGAAAATCACGAGCTCCTCAAGTCGGAAGCTTATCAGCGACTTTGTAACAGTCAAATCGAGCTATTTCCTCAGCGTCACCGTGAACCAGTAGAGGTAGAGCCTGAGGAGGAGGAGGAGGAGCAACCTGAGGAAGAGGAGGAACCTCCACCACCACCTGAGGAGAGAGATTGGGAATGGAACTGCCGCACTTTTACGGACTATGGGAAATATTATAACATGTAAAACAAAACTTGCCAGCAAAATCCACATTCCTCCAACTTGCATTAAACTAATTAATTAATTTAACTAACCATGATGCTATGCTTCAGTTGTGGCAAGGAATATCATGGTCCACCTGAGGAGGAGGAGCAGCCTGAAAGTGAGTTCGATGAGGTAGCGGGTTGGAATTGCAGTGCTTATAAGGACACCGGCAAATATTATAATATGTAACAACACTAATTGTTTTTGATATAATATTACTGCAGTTAAAAATTAAATACTTAACTTTATTTCTAATTAAACATATTTAACTTTTATGGAATTGATAATGTTTTCTTAGATGTGGACCGGAAACGTTTCAAGTTCCGAAGACCCTACCCGAGCCTAAAGAGGAGGTTGAGGAGGAACCTGAAGAGGAGCCCGAAGTGGAAGTAGAGGAAGAGGAGGAGGAGGAGAAGCTCGAGGAAATCTGCCCGATGGACGATGGGCTATCCTCAGCACTGGAAAATGCATTGGGCTCCTTCTTCAAAGGAGAAGAAGAAGGTGATGCTGCTGCTGCTGCTCCTCCTCCCCTTGTTGATCTCAAAGAAGTAGCGGAACTCTCCCTTCTGATGGCGGAGAAGGCTCCGCCCCACCCTCCAATCGATGCTTTCGTGGAAGCCCACACCATTCTAAGGAATAGAGAAGGCTGCGAGCCACTTCAGCCCGACGGTCGGCCCATGATCATCTGCCCCAGTTACTACTCTTTGGAAGTGGAGGAGGAGGACGACGGGGCAATGAGCAATTATTTCACGAAAAGCTATCCCCTGTATCCCATGGACCGTTTGGTGGAGCCCACCCAGGAGGACATAAAAGCGGCAGCGGACCTCAAGGAAGCCGGGAAGCAAAGGCCCCCACTCGACCAGTCCATTGCTGAGGAATCCGCGAAAAAGTTCCTCGAAAATGGGGCATTCAAGGAAGCCGGGACCATTGCCGCGAGCACGGACTACTCCACAGACAGCGATAGGGCGCAGCTCCTCCTCATGACCATCTTGGAAGCGGTGAAGAAACTCTATCAGGCTGAGACGGACGGGGAGATGACTCCGGAGGAACTGAAAATGGTGTGGGAGTACGCGTTGACAACGGCGGAGAAGGTGATGCGTCCGAGCATCCCCAAGCACTGCGGCGTTAAGGAGGAGAGCATCTCCCTCTTTGTGGAGGACTTTATGATGGTCTCCAGCGGGACCTTTTATAAGCTGATCCAGGTCCCGTATTTCCAAGAGATGTTTGAAAGCACCGCCACCAAAGGGTGCGTGGAGGCTACCGCGAATAAACGGCTGGAGCCAGCCTATTTGCGGTCCGAGTTGGAGGATGTCATTGTCCAAGCGGGGCATCTTGTTGGAGGTTGGAAACCCAATAATATAAGACAGCCAAAGGGACCCGCGGTGTGGAATCAGAAGCGACAGTGACCATCCGTGAAAGAGCTCGTTCAGAAGGAAAAAATGGTTATTCCTTTTGTGAAGCAACTTTGTGAGGCTGGCGGGAGGCTGGCAACGGATAATGTGGAGTGTCCGAAGGAAAAGCGAAACCAAGATTGAAGACGGGATCCCGCCCGCCAGAGAGTAGCTGGAGGGAGTGTTCGACCAGTTGACGAACTTCCTGATTGAGATGAATGAGGATGAACGGAAGCTGAAGGAGAGGATGTAACGGCTGCTAAAACGTAGGTTGCAAACAGTATCAATTATATAAATGTGTTTTGAATAATAAGTAAAATATTTTAGCATTTTTTTTTGCTTTCCAGCTTATCATTTTCCACGTAGCCCGTCCGACTAGTACTGAACAGGCCATTTTCCGGGGTCATCAGGAAATGATGGCTGCCAAGCTGTGGGCATATTTGAGTGTTAGCTGATGAGGATTTACAACACGATTCATAAATTCCTATCATAGTTTTAACTAATCTAACTATCCATCTATTTTATCTTTTTGTATCAAGAACAATGATTCAGAATAATGTCTCCACCTCCGAAAATGGGATCGGGGCGGAAGGGATCAAGCCCGTTGCGAAGTACATCAAGCTCAACCAAAATATGAGGCATCTCATCTTCAACCACAATGATCCCCCGAATCCAGGAATGATGTTAGTCCGTCCCGACCTGACCCTGGCTTCTCCTCCTACATAAATAAATACGTCATGTCTCATATTACCCTACTGATCAGTATCTGAAATTGCTTCTGGATTATCTAAGAAAATGGAAAAAAAAATTTCATATATGTATTTCCATATTTCTCAAGTATTAATTTGGCAGTGCAAAGAACATAAACTGCAGAAATGGGATGGGTCGGGTTAACTATTCTCACCACTTGATAGTCAGGTGCAGGCATACGACATATAATAAATACAGAAAGAGAGAGAGAGAGAGAGAGAGAGAAAAAAAATAATGTCCCTTGCTAACTAACAATTTTATTTTTGAAGGAGTGGTCAGGTATTGTATGGCAGGGGTATATTTAGTCGAGTCCCGAAGGAGAAAAGGGAGAGAGGAAAAGAGAGAAGGGACTCAAAAGGAATTTGTGGAATCTACGGGGTTACTTGTTACGACGACAGACAGGAAAAACGGCAATTGAATTTGGTTCAAACGAGCGCTTCACCTCCAGATCTAACCCTTTCCTTGTTCCACCCATATAGGAAGATTTAAAGAAGAAAAAAGAAAATCAAATCTGATCTCCATTTATTGACTTTGCATTTTTCACATTGCGGCCACTTGTCGGAGTTTCTAGACTTGTATTGATATATTTCTATCTGTTCAGTTCTTGCAGTTTGCTATGTTTTTTTTGTGGGAAAGGAGAGACAACGGCGAGGCGACAAGAAGAAGGAACAAATTTGCCAACTCCAAAACGTTCAAACCAAGACAGAAAATGCTAGATTGTGATATTGATGCTTATGAAAATCAATGGGTAGCGAATGTGAAGGTTCTTGGGAGCATTCAAAAACAAACATGCAAGCATCAAAAAGTCGGACCAACTAAGGTAACTGTCAATTAGAAAGATGCGAACGCTATTCATAACGATTCAACAGTGCAATGCACTGCCATTTCCAGTTATTTAACCCGACATATTTTCTTCTTGTTCTCACAGGTACATAACATGAAGTGAAAAAGAAACGAGTTGAAAAGAACTTAAGAAAAACGTCATGTAAAGGTATATGTCCGTTTTCTGACAGGACTATGCATTGACATAAAGGAAGTTGTCTTTTTTTTCAATGAAATTCATAGTTTCGCTAATTGATACAAAGGAATGTATGCAGTCCTGTGTTTCGGTTTTTTTTTGTAATGAAGGTAAAAATGATGAAGCTGTACCGTATCATATTTATTGTAAATGTATAAAATAGAAATTAATGAACAAATAATTAGCAAGTAGACTATAAACTACAGTTGTTTTTTAAATGTACATATGAGGTCTCATTTTACTTTTTACTGAATATTTTAGAATAAAAGACATGGATATAAGTATTTTGCATCATGTGTCATTCTTTGAATTCATTCATTCAAATGTTTGATGTCATGAAATAGGTGAAAACAATATTAATAATAATCATGGAAAAAAGTGTACAGGACTGATTGTGATAAATCCTACTTACTAGTAACTACAAATGATAAATTCAGCATAACATGACTTCATAATATGTAATAGCAATGAGACAATTCGATACATACATATAACATGTTCTGAAAACCCTAATTGTTAGATAATGTCAAAACGTAGTCTTGAAATACAGAAAAAAAATTAAAAACAAATACAAAGCGTATTTCGAATGAGGATGAGACAACAAAAAAACATAAAATCATAATCCTAAATGTCTTACACAGCGTTTAAAAATTAAAAAACGAGGCTTCTAGTACTTCATAGTGTTTCGACTTAAGTGACACATGATACAATAAAGATGATTGCAAATTAATGGAAAGATTTATGGTTGAATCACTAGGTGTAACGGTTTACCAGCCTCCGAATCGTACGTATGGCCCAACGGACGCCATCAGCAGGTCCCTGGACGTGTACATCGACAGTGTCATCCTCCGAACGGTGCACCAACGGATTTTGTTGGAGTATGTAGATAGTGGACTCAGAATTCCGCTCCAATTCACCTATGTGGAATCCCCGTCGGCCTATGATGACGCCGGCAACGCGGGCTGGAATGCTGATCACCTCCTTCAAAAAAGAATAACAGAGAAATCATTTGATATTTGCTAGTATTTATGTCACAGAAGAAAATGACGACGCGTCGTTATAAGAGGTAATTATTAAGATTGTCGACTTACGCGGACGTCGCCCTCCCCAAGAGGCACTAGCTCAGACCTATAGCTCCGCAAGTCAGACTCGTTGGCCAAAGGTTTTCCCTTTTCCTCGATAAGCTTCTGCATGGCCCGAAATGCAGCACTAAAAAAACAATCAAAAAAGCAATTCAATTTAAAACAATTATCAATAAAATAATCAATAATAGAATACCGAAAAGTTCTAATGAAATTTGAAGAAAACGAAAGACATTATGAGAATTTTAGTTTGACTTGACTTACTGAAGGTCGCCAATTTCACCACAAAGTTCCACTTGACGATACGTTTGGCCGCTTTGCCATTTGGATATGTTATAGCGCAGTAAACCAAACCTATCCACGAAATCTCTCTGCAGCTGTCCACCATCTCCAAGTAACGTGCCGGCGGCAGTGCTTGGAATCGAAAAAAACCATGTCTCACTGGTCGAATTTAGTCGAGGGACTACAGTGACATTCATTGGAGCAGTGGAGGAGTCATCAGCGGTATCTTCTGGGGAACCTGGCCCTGTAGCTTCTTGAAAGGTATCGGGGTGTGTAGTTGGAGGGCCACCCACCGATGATGCCAGATCGAAGCGACAGCTCCGAAGTACTTTGGACTGGAAAGCCTGGGCACCCGGCGGTGGTGAAGAAGATACTTGCGGGGAAGATCCAACGATATCAGTCGGACGTCGTAAACCCACGGATGAGACATAATCAAATCGACAGTACCGATTGACTTCACGCTGACGCTGGCCTTCATGTTGATGATGCACAAGTTCACATGTGCTTTGGCTTTCTCGAACCTCCGTTGAATGATGCGTCGATGAAACATTCTCTTCTTCAACCGAAGATCCGGTGGATGATTCCAATGCCTTTCCCTCGTCGGCATCCAAGTTCTCAGCTTGCTCCTCAGAAGTAGTCGTCTGTTGTGATGCTGAACGTTGGGTGGTGCGGGCTAGTATTCTACTTTGAAAGACTGCGTAGGGACATCCTTGTGACCATCTCATCATGATACGTCTGATTCGCGCCATCGGTCCATCGGGCACCTCCAAATCGTTGTTTACAGCTTCCAGATAGAATGAGAACATGGAAAGATCAAATGGACTTCCTTCTGCATAAATAATGTAGCCTCCTTCGATGCATTCATATCTGAAAACCAGCTGATGTATTGGCCCATAACGCCAAAAAAAGACTGCACCTTCATCGCTGGTAATGAATTCGTAAACTTGAGAAGATACTTGAAATTCTTGACGTGACGTTGAAGGCGCTGAGGTCATTATTTCTTGGGAAAGTCCGGACGCGGGTGATGACAATGATGATGACTCAGCTTGGCTCAGAATGACAGAAGACGACGAAGGAGATTCCAAATCATTGCCACGAGAACCGATCCCCACTTCTTCGGCGGTCAAGTTTAAGGAAGCATTGCCGTCGTTTCTATCTCCCCCCACCAGATCCCTTGTTTTATTTCCACCGTTTCCAGACATTTCCATTCAAGTGAGCTAACAGAAACCTGGAACAATAAATAAACAAATTAAAAATGTGCCACAATATTTACATACAAAACAATTAACTACCATCCGTAACAGAAACCTATAGTATCATTGATTATCACAACAAAAACAGAGATTGATACTGAGATTAAAGATAAATGGTAGCAATTAATTAATGAGCAATGAAACGGTGACTGGTGGTTTAAAAAAAAAGTAAAATAACTTTGTAAACACTAATGACTAACCTTTAAAGATGAAGCAATGGCAATGATAACCTTCTGACCACAACCGTGCGAACTTCTCACTTGGTTTTATTTAGGTGACTGAACGAATCTTTAATTGCACTTAATTGTTTAGATTAGCTGATGACACAATTAATTCTACAGTACTCAGATAATTATCGACAATTAACTCTGTGATTCAATAGTGTAATCATAAGACATCATCGGAATAATATCCTCTCCCTCCTCCTTTCACGAAAATAATAACCAAAATAAAGCAAGGGCAGAGAAAGAGAGAGAACAGAACAACAGCGTAGCATGCGAATGAAAGTATCGAGAAAAAAAAACCTAAAAGAGAATAGAAAAATTCGAGCCTGCCAACTGTTGAATGAGTTTCATATAGACAAGTTAAAACATGCTACAAGGATATAAAAATAGAAGCGAAAACGAACTCCTTTGTAGATCTTCGAACTTTCAACTGCAGCACAACATGCAAAGCTCTTCATGCAAACAAGAAAGCAATCAGCATCAGCAGCGCGGGCGGTATTCCCTCCTGTCATTGCACACACCATGCTATACGCATATCTGGTTCTTTCGAGTTTAATTAGATGCACAAAAGGATCGTTTTTTTTCGACAACATTTGCATATTCAGATTGATCTTGCATGACATTGCAAATGCATTAAATAGGAACGGCTGTGTTCATTATTGGTGGTGAGCGTTCATGCAGAGTTCTATGAAAATAACTTTTATGCGTTTGAAATTTCAGGAACAATTTAAAAAAAAAACGGGATTTGAATTTGAAGAAAGGAATGATGATGATATTGAACGCAACAGTTACAAAAACGAAATTGGTTGAATTTTTGTATCCTTGTATTGGGTCTTAAAATTAGGAATGCAACGTGTGCTATAAGGCATGACAAATAATATTTATGTCAAACGAGTTTTTTTTAACCAACTGAAAACTGAAACTAAAATTTTCTTACAAATGTGCAGAATAAAATTAAAAAACTCATATGGTTCTTGAAAGGAAAGGAGAAGAAAATATTCCAGTTGAACGAAAGTAGCAAATTGATAAGAAATGCTATTTTGATCATGACAATTATCATTCAAGTACAAAACTCAAAACTATATGCAAGAAATATAAGCTCCACCAGTTTACAGTAACTGCTCAGAATAGGTTGTGTTACCAAACCCAATTTAAACCTAACCCGATTTGGACTAAACTATGCTCATTGTCGACAAAAAAGAAATTAATTATTTTTAAATGAATAGTGTGACCATTAATAAAGAAAATAAGTCAGATCTTGAACTCAACCGGTTATCCAACTCATTTTTATAATTAACCGACTTACCAGGATCCTGAACAAAGGAGCAGCATAACAGTCTGATAATGATCATAATGATCAATGATGATGATCTTGATGCGAATAATTTGGGAATAATAACGTTGATGATGACCGGAAATAAAACCAACCAGGCATTGTTATGCATAGCTTAGCTGAAGCAAGAGAGCGAACCCTTTGCAACAATTTTCTACTTCAAAGGAACGAAATATTATGCTTCAAGATTAAACACTAAAATGTTCACAACCTTGACTTTGACCTAATCAAGAGAAATTTTACATACAATGTTATCTTCTTTCTTTCGCCAAGTTGGTAGAGAAAAAAAAAGTAGTAACAGGCAGTTAGATAAAAAGAAAGAGTTTTTCGGCTCGGATGCATTCCTCCACTTATGCATTTTAACAGCCACTTCTATTTGAGAAAAGTCAGTGTAGCAATATATGCACAAAAGAAGTGATTATATTCTAAGGCCAATGGCTGCATTTTCTTTATAATGGCAAGAAGTCTTAATCTTCCTTCCTCCGTATCATACTTTGTCTCTGTTTTATGGATCCCAACCAAATATATCAAGTTACCTTAACCCAGGCTACAATGTAAGATCGAGTGAAGCCAACTTACTCTTTGCCGAACAAGAACTGCATATTTCCTCAACTGTCATCTATAACTTTCCTTCGTTCGTATATCTTTGTAATGACGAAATATGATAAACATAAAGAATAAGAAATAAGATAGTTATATCAATTTTTAGTTAATGTACTCTTATTGCCCCATAATTTAAACTTGAAATGGACAAACTTAAAAAGTAACTTACGTTAGTTGATCTTCATCATCAGCTTATTTTTATTACTACACCTCCACCACAGACCTACACTTTTTTTTAGCCTTTTGCATTAACTCCACCCCGTCATCCCTCAACCGTTGAAGGGAGGCTGATGAAATCTCAATTTGGAAGTGGCACATGTCCCACATCCTGTTATTTGGCCTTTTTTCACATATGTGCTGTCTGCTTCTTCAATGCGAACTACTCCAAACGTTTCGGGTTTTGGTTGCAGAGTGAAGTCCGTATGGGGCTCCGTCACTTCTGCTTTTACGATGGATTCCTTCCGCATGAATTCGGAGAATTCCCCAGTGAGTGACTTCTTCCTGCCCATAGAGAACTCCGCTTCCGGCTTCTATTTGGGAATGTAAATTAAGACTCCAGCTCGTGATATGTGTGACAATCTGGCTGACCTTCTTCAACACACCGTTATCAAATCGCTCACTTGCTCTTATGGCTAAGGACGATATCAGAATCAGTCCCATGATGGGACTCCCATCTGAGAACTGGTCGCCTAAATGCAGAGGCGGATTGAGGCTCCCCAATCACTTCATCGAATTCCACCATAGAAGTTGAGCTTAGGGAGTCTTCGGTTGGAGTCTTCTACTGCTCCTCCTCATTCGGCGTCTTCACGCAACTAGGGTAAAGCGAGATCATCCATTTAGCATTATTCCATAATCAAATATGATGATGTGAAAGTGGTGAAGCGTAAAATATTGTGGTTCGTTTAGTCTTCGCTTTTTTGGGATTGTTTTTTAATTTGAAGATTGATTAGCTGTTGAATTGTTTTTTTTTTAAATTAACAATGAGACAAATAAACCAAGACTAAACCTTTTACATTTACGAGGTTCCGTGACATGCGGTCCCCATAATAAAGATAAAATGCCAAAAAAAGTATCAACCGTTTTTAATTACAGTTAGAGTATTACTTCCATTGTCATAGTCCATTCAATTCGTGACACTCTCATTCAGATCTTCTGCAAATAATCCTTTAAAGCTGCTGCTCTTCTTTCTCATTTTCTCGCAAGTTGAACAGGAACATGCAACACAAAGTTTCCAAGAGTTGAAGATGAATATCATCTTCAACATCATGTGATTCCGCATAGGAGGGAATTTGCTTTATGATTTTTTTTTGCAAAAAGTAGTTTTAGCTAATATCACAGAAGAAAGGTTGAAATAAAAAAGATTTTTTTATCTAGAAATCGTAACTAATATAAACATATTTGACCAACGAATGCGTTCCTTTTTGTGTGAGTTTGGCTTGACGTGAAAAAATAGCGCTTCTATTATTGTTAAGCCGTTTTTAGTTCAAAGAATCAAATCTATGAATAAAAATGTCTTCGCGGCTACTTAGCATGCTATAGTTCTGGCCGTGAGCCCATTCTGACTAGTCAGTCTAGTCACAATGAATTCATGGTTAATTGTTCATGGGACACTAATCAGCAAAATGATCAGCAAAATATGCACATCAATTCAATTTCCACGCTAATTTTTCAAACAAATTGAAAAACGAGAGTTGAAAATCCCAAGCAAGAATGAATGAAGAAATACTTCCAAATAAATTAATTACAATAGAGATAAACACGGACAGCAAACAACGACGTGTTCCGATATGATGTGGTAGATTGATTAGCAACAACTGATTCTCAACAACAAAAACACGTAAAAAATCGTTTGAAATAAAACTGACCGAACGTCTGTTCTTTGCACAAATCCATTTCATCTCTCCATGGTATAGCCATTTGCTATTTCCACTCGAACAAGCAAGCCCCTTAGCTTTTACTCCCATCTCTCTGGTGCCCCTTCTTTGCATTTATTTTGGATTTACCCACTGTGACATGAAGACATGCGAATGAATAAACCAAGAAAAACCGAAAAGTTTATTGTAGACAACAAGAAAAAGGCAAAAATCAAATCCTCCGTGCCGATCTGATCAGAATAAGAAAGCAAAATTAGAGGCGTAGTCCCGACCACCAAAAACAAAATCAAAAAGACTTGTTTTAGGAGGAGAGATGGATGACGGCACTACCATTACGTAAGTGAACAGAAAATAAACCAGAATCCCAGAGTGCAAAAATACCTGTTGAGTTTACTATTGACTGTGATAGCAGATTATTCAGGCTCAAATTTGATCACGCGATTGTTGTGATTTCATTTTCTCTATTGTCCACAAGTCAACAATGCAAGTTTTACCCTTTCCTTTCGATTGGGTTGGATGAAGGGAAATAAAATGACTGTTAGCGGATAATCACTTTTTTTTCGTTAAATCCCAAAAACCTCGAGGTGATTGGCTTATGAAAAACAAACCCTTTAATTTTCCACAGCCTTTTCAAAGATGATGTTGACCAGTTGAACCTTTTTAGGGCTCTCTCTCATGTCTTTAGACGGTCGCAAGTGGTGAGACCGGAGGTCTTCTCATGACTGTTGCTAAAAATCTGGTTTTTGTTCACACAAATTAACGAACAAAATTGCACTTAGCATTTCCTCCATAAAAAGGGTAAGGAAACACTGACCCACGTCCCGATTCTACAACTCAAGGGTATATTTTTGCAAGACAAAAGACAAAACAAATGACGGTAGCACTCACTGTATTCTGCAGCTTCAAACGGTGTTCCCTGTCAATTTAAATTCAAAAAATAAAACATTTGTTCAGATAAAGCATTTTATTTTTTCCAGGTAAATACCACGAAACAGGTTCTTATATGAACTGGAAATGTAAAAAAAAACTAAAGAAGGTTTGCAAAAATATACGACAGGCCAGTTGAATCAAATCCTGTGGTAATTCGAAAAGCTAGCTGAAAATTAGAATTAAAATGAGATGAACGTGACATGAACATGAGCAAAGGGAAATTTTTATTGAGTAAATACAATTTTTTGTTTGTTTGCAGATCAAAAAATTGAAAAACCTCACTTCAAAAAAGTATGCAGGTTTTCCTTCTTTCCTAATCGAAAAAGTAATCAATTTCAAGTGCTAGAAAAATTCATTGCAGTCATTTGTCAATCAATGAACCACTTTTCTATCGTATCATTAATAAAGGCTATCGCAAACAAACAATAGCTCTGCTTCATGACCGCGCGAATGGGCCGCCTACACACGCGCTCTCCGAGCTTGTCCAGGTTTCCCATTAACAATGAAACCGTCACGTCCCACATGCTTTTCAAGTCCCACCGTCTCTGCATCCTCCCTCCTCTGGGAATACCCACTTCGGGCCAGCAACTTCACGCCGGAGTTCACGGCGATCATATCTCCCGAGCCGTCCGAGGGCCAAGCCTATCCATGTAGGTGAACTTGGTCTCCACGGACATACACTCGTGCTCCATCCACATTACGGACACAGCTTGGTCCATAATTCTAGAAGGCATTTGAAAGAAGGCATACTCCGCCTCTTCAGTTTTTTTATTCAGAGAGAGATCCTCACGGTAGCACACACTAATATTTGAAGTATAATTATCCTCTGAGATCTGCCTCCCAATATGAACATGTTAATTGATATCTGGAAATATAGGTCGGATTTTTTGAGTGCTCTCTCGTGTGAGCTTTCTTGTTTACCGTGAAGTACTTAGCAAATGTCACGACATAATCATCATAGCATTCATTTTCACTCCCCTGTGTATCAACATTTATTTTTATATGGGTGATGCTACTGATGATAAGGCAATGACAAAAAGAAATCAGCGCTATACAATGAAAAGTTACTCGGGGCTTCGGATTGGGGTTTGACTTTGATATGCTTTCTCCAGCATTTCCTTCCATTCATGTCCGGTCCGCCTTTTATTTGATCAATATAAAAATAGTGAGGATTACCATCATCACAGAATTTGTGCAATGATGACATGATGCATTTTAAAAACCGTGTGTGTACTTGTGCCAGAAGTGTCGTTTTATTGTTGTTCACCCCCCCCATAAACGAAACGAAAAAAAATTCCATCCACATATGCACTCCATTTTATTTTGCAATTTAAGTATCGTGCATGCATTAATTTTATTTGTAGTAAATGATCAGATCAAGTAACTTGCTGTACTCGTATGTTTGATTCATTTCATATCTAATCATAAATGTTACCTTACTCATAGGATCTCATTTCATGAAGCGGTAGATGAGTTGGAGCAAGAAGCTAAAAGAATTGTGACATGTGTTGGGATCCAATGCAATGATCCGTGAGTTTATCATTTCGTGATAAAAAAACTAACAAACAAGGCCTGATCCGTGCTTCATCATAAAAAAAACACACAAAGAAACGGTTAAGAAAATGATGACGAGCTGCTTGTCAGTGACAGAAAGAGACAATGAAACAGATATGTTATGTAAGCACATTAACATTTTTATTTTGTTCTTCTTCAACTAAAAAACTCATCTACACTTGGTTTGAGCATAGAGGGATCATAAAAAAAGTTTACAGTTTCCAGGAAAAAAGAAGCTTTGTAAAAAATAAATTCGAGATTGAGTTATTTTCATGAAGAGGGTGTCAGCTTCTGAGCGTGACCATTTCAACTACCTTTTAATTATGCCATAATCGTTTAACAGTAGAAAAATGTTCATGTCTTTTTGGGGCTAACATTTACATTTTTGAGCACACCCACATGCCTGTGCAGACGAGAATTGACCGACTGTTGGTAAAACAGAAAAATGAAATGCTGAAAATAAAATGGAATTCGTAAAATTTTGTCTTAAAATGTAAACGCAACTTCTTGGACCAGAGTGCAAAGCTGAAATGGACTAGGAAGCAGATTCTCAATGAATCTGCTTCAAATTGGTCAACCTCCACAAAACGCATCATGACTTGAAACTTAAGACGTCATTTCACATGAGCGAAGTACAATTGGATAGATGACATTTAGCTGCCCATCTTTTTTATTCCTGACGGACATATAAAGAATTTCACAATTTGTATTTCAGTAAGCACTCAACAGAAAGAAACACAGCTCTACTCAACATTCATATTCATTCAAGCATAATCTGAAGATATGAGCCCTTTCCTCTAAACAATTCCCTACGGATGAAATAATTCTACCTCATAACAAAAACAAAGAAAAACAAATCAGTAAAAATAGACTGAAATGAGAGGGAAGAGCTTTTGTAGCATTTTCTTCTAATCCGTGTAACATTGCATAAATAATGCCAATTATTTATGCAGTCTATAAAGAATGAGTATTTGAATGAATGACAAGGCCATGCATTGAGCAGCGTTGCTGTTAAAAATGTGATTTGAAAACTGTTGAAATGATTCTAAAAATAATTTGCTAAATATTTTCTTTGCATTGAGGTGTTTGGATTTTATTAAAATAGCTTTGTCAATAATGAGCTGTCTGATGGTAAAACAGTTTAAGAATGATATGTTTCGGCTGTTATTAACTGTTATGACTTGAATTTGAGTACACTATGGCGGTTTAAATAGTTTCGTATTTTTTTTACACGTGGGGCTATTTGGGACGTTACGACATCTTGATAGGTTAAAAATGTCAAAATGGTGAAACAATTTTGAAGTATAACAGTTCTATGCTCATCATATCATATTCTTTTTTTAAAAGAAGAATTTAATTGTTATTTATCCAATTCACGTAGAATGCATGACTGTCAAATGACTTGATTCGCCATAATATGATCGTCGGTTATAGTATCGTCAGCATATAGCCTTTGTTTGACATAAAAATGAAAGAATACAAGTGTGATGTAATTTGTAATGTTTTAAAAATCATTGAAAAACCCCAAATAACTGTTATGGTCTAGTTTAGTCATTTAGATTGACGTTTGTATGGACGTCCTTGACCAGGGTCAATCCAATATTGACTGAGCTAAATGAAATGTTAAGTTAGTTAACCAGATATAGCTCGAATCATTATCCCAAATATATAAGATACTGTGCAACGATAATCAAAAGGTTGATTGATGTTGCCAGTAATAAATTGGTAATTTTATTTTAAAAAAGTATCTACAATGTCATGAGCATCATCATCGTAAGTGTTTTTTTTCCTGAAGACAATAACTTATCATCTTATTATGCTTGCAACATTAGCTCTCGTTGTTTTACTGATTGCCCAGTCACACACAAGCACAATCACAAACAAAACGTCTCTCTCTAAGAAATGAAATGTAAGCGAAGATTTTTTTTAGAACTGAATGTTTTTTATGCTAAAATCACACCCAGTTCATCACACGAAAATAAAAATTTAGCCGAGGTAATAAAATGTTTTCGCCATGATTTTTACAAAGGAATTAATATTTTAGAAAATTATGATTATGATGACAAGAAGAAACAGAACAAAGACTTGGATCATTATAGCTAAAACTATGACAGGGTTAGTGAGTCAGCTTTAGCGACAGTGACATCGGAGAGATTGGAAGGGGAGCCCAAACAAATTGCCAAAGACGAAGGGGATGATGTCTATTCCTATTTGGAAGGGGATCGTGATGCCATGTTTATAAGAAGAAATAAATGTTCAAGAGCTACTCTGCAAATTAGCAGTAGTTGAAGCAGTAAATACAAATGAGACGAAGGAACCTGGAACCAGTTTCTCATCTTCACACAAACACCGATTAATTTTCCTGCAATCAACAAATAAAATCAATAAAATCTATTTTTTTTAGCACGGTTGAAGGTTTCTGAATCAGGATGAGTTTTTAGAACGCTCTATTAATTTATTGAAGGAAGGTGATAGAGAATTACCGTAAATGCTCTTAAGATGTAATATCGTACTCTAATTTGAACTTTTGGGATGGGGATAGTTAGACACGGATGTTTATTAGAATAGTGGGACAGTACGAAATGTTTGAAGAAACCGGCTATCATTGGAGGAATTCAAGTCAGAAAAATGATAATTTTAGGCAGTTTTTTAAATGTAAAAATGGTTTTTTAACCATCTTCATCTACAAAAGCAGCTAGTTGATCAAAACACAATTTAACTTTACTCGCATTATATTATCACAATCAAATACAATGTAACATTGAATAACCATTTTTGAACCTTTATAATTTTAAATGGGGGATTATTAGAATAGGAGAGATTATGAAAATTCTCGGTTCGGACATGGGGAATTATTAGAGATGTAGGATTAATGGAATGGTGGGACTTTAAAGGAGCATTTTTTACGCTAATAAATAGCATAAATAACCACATAACTACAACATGCATACCTGTCCGACCGTTGCTTGGGGAGGAAAGGAGTCCCCAACATTGTAGGAAGCATGCTCAGTTGATTTATTATGACTCTCTGCAGAAGACGTTGAAAATTACGTCTACCTATAGCAATATGTAAGCATTTTAGTAGTCAAATTATTTGTCAATGACAAAATATGGGGCAACACGAGACAAAATTTTATGGAGAAGAACTCATTCGTGCAAAGGGCAAACCGGAAACGTCAGAATGAGGATGATGATACCTTGGCACGTTAAAAAACATTTTCATGTCCCTTGTCACCATATAACATCCCTGTCGACCAGCTCAGAGGAAAACTTTTCTTTTAAAGCAAGAATGCAATTTTAAAATCTTACAGTAAGTTCTTCCCATTATATCATGAAATAACTGCAGAATGGGAAGGATTATAATGAACAGAATCCCACTTCCGATTCTTATCAAATGCGGAATGATTTCGTATCTCTGTAATCAGAATCATTATCTTTTAACTGTATGTGACAAAATACGTAAGAAATAAACAAAGAAAGAACAAATTATGGAAACAACACAGTTGTATGTTTCTTGGAACCTGAACGCAAAAAAGAAATACAGTTGTAGATTATTTAAGGTTTTGCAAACAAAGTAATGACAATGCTTCATGAAATCATGCGAATCTATTTACATATATTTTGACAGTCCTGAATTAAAGTATACCTGTGAATAATGCAGCGGTGGAACGGTTCCAACCTGTCTTCGTTTTTATGTTCTGAAAATAAACTAACTGTTACTAAACAAAATTCTTGAATCAAAGTGAAGTCATGGTCATCGACCCATAAAAACGACAGATGCATAGCGATGTTTTTTTTAATCGATTATTTAAAAAAATTCATACAAACTGAATTGCTGTGTCATAATGAAGTAAGTGATATTCATTTAAGCAATCGTGTACAACAATTATTGAAGTGGGATACGCTGATAAATACAACGAAGGTAATAAAACATTGATCAACAACTTTGGAATGGGGCAACACGAGAACTTACTATTTACCTACGCAGAAATTTAACGTGATGTTGATGAGATGCACTACAGCTTTTGTTTTGCACTCGCAAACTCAAATTATAATATCTCATTTTGCAAATGTAGAATCTGTGCAATTGTTCTAATTTTGATTGTATGCAAGTATCACACCAATATAGAACGCCATAAGATTTGGTTTAAAGAGAAAACATTATTAAAACAACGTTATTAACATTAAAAAAATCAGACTGTCAACTTGATGTTAGAATTGACCAGAAGAAATGCATACCTTCGAATTGCATGCAAACATTCAAGCATTTTACTCCCAGTAGTCCAAACCGTGATGCTTGACACGAAAATTAAATTTTGTTTTTATGTTTCTGCTATAATAATGTTACGTCCTTGCATTAGACACGTATCTCGATGCAGAACATTTTGAAAAATAGATGCTTGTAATATTTGCTTGTAAAAAATTAAAGATATCATGAAAGCAAAGCAAAACCCAACTCACATTTTTATACTCAGTCAGCAATGAAAGCTGTCGTTTGTTTAAGTGTTTGTTACAGGCTGAAAAGAGACAGAATTCAGTGTATTAAGACGAATAAAAATTGATAAAAAGTACCTCCGACTGCATATGAAAATGAACAGAAGAAAATTGCATTCATGAAATTCTCTTCTGCACATAGTGCGTAATACTTTGCACATATTCACTCGCCACCTGCTCGTTTAATCATTGATGAGAAGCAACGTTCGCATGCAATAAGTATAACTTACAACGAGTAGGATGGTTTTCATTCAAGTACTGATTGAAAATGTTTGTATGCAACTCTCGCTTGCAACTCTCGCTGCTATAATAAGCGTGAAAATGATATTTGTTTTATGACAAGAGAAAAGTATGAACCTTTATGTGAATTGTTTGCTTTGCATCACAATTTTTCTAAAAATACGCATACCGAGGACGTTAGATTTTCGACACGTGGACGTTTTCAACTTATGAACCTTCTGATTCGATCAACCCTGCACAACAGCTAAATATAAACAACATAGCTTACAATTAGTTTGCATGGTGGTGGAACACGAAGACTACGAGCAAAAAAAAATTGATTTATATAACAAGTGAATATTATGATGATATTCGGAATGTGCATAGTGTTAAAATAAACGCCAAGAGTCATTGTTAATAATTCCATATTGAATAATATCTCAGACGAGGAAGGAGATAATGATTTTGATGCAAGAGAAAGGAAGATATTATTTTTCTAGAGAAGATGAGAGAAAAAAATTCATTCCTTTATAGATATATACCAAAAAGAAAAATGGGAAAAAAATACCATATTGAAATCAACAATTGAAAAGTAAATAAATAACACAAATGTAAAAAAAAACTACCCATCCGTTATCATATTGGTTGTTCGGGTTGTATGCAACAACAACTGTTGATTGTCAACTCTTTTTTGTTGCATGCAGTAAGTAAGTTATAAATTATAACCTGATACTTCTCATTGCAACTTATAATCAAAGAGAAGTTATGAGTAAGCATTACGAAGTGAGTACTATGTTCTTAAAAAGAAGATGGAAGGACACAAGCAACAAAAAAAAATGTGTCATTCAGAAAGAAAATGATGCAGTAATAATTTTAGTCTCACCTGAGCTACTAATACGAGAAAAAATAACATTTATGAAGATGGAAATCGAATTTATTTTCATGTACTTTTTTTCTACAATGTTTACATTCTATAATTAGTTATAATTTCCGTAACGTGAAAACGAGTGACCGATGGAGATGTTACGTATTTAAAACGAAAGCCTTTTTAGATGGTCCAATGATTCTATTAATACTAGTCCAACAGTGGGGGTTTAAAATGATTATCTATCAATCGTTGGTCTTCCGGCTGTTTTTAGTGTGCTTTGTTGAAGATTATTTTGTAGTATCAGCTTTTATCATTCACTGTCTAGAAACATCACTATCACTCTTTAATTTACGACTTGAGTGTAACAAGATAATTGGAGGAAGTTTGTAGCTCGCTTGTTGAAGCGGTTTCATAGGCTGCAACAAATATTGACCATAAGAAAAAAATAATACTATAATGCATAAATTCACATGCAATGTTTCGGTTATAAAGGGAACAAGAAAGAGATAGTAGTTATATCATTGAATATAAATTAAATGATTTGGCGAACATCGGTACATCACGGAACTTGTATGTTTGTACTACGGCTCTTAAATTTTAACTGTTCAAATCATTCCAGACACAACAAAACAACCAACGCTCTAAAATATGATTAGGTACCCAATACATATCGACAGAATCTGCATTTTAAACAGCCTTCATTCGAAGTATAAAGAAAGCCATCAATGAACTCATTGATATGATCTCATCGTTAATTATGTTTTCAAATACGGTTTTTGTTTTCAACAGCAACTATGATTAAAGTATTTGATTAGTTGGATTGTATTTGAATGTCTTGCCATGTTACCGTGTCTAACTAACCGTTTAAAAAAGAAGATGATTTTTTTTTCACAATCAGCCAATCACATTAAGCAACATTAAAAAACAGAATACGAAAGTGACCCCAATGCTGTTTTAATGGAGCCTCAAAAATTAACACAACATTTATTGTTTGATTTGGCTTCATGAAAATGTAATATAAAGTAGAGTAGAAAAAGAAAGATTGATATGAAGACAACAATCACTTTTAAAACTGCAACCGTTGACTTGACAGACATCGGCTCTGGTAGTTGAATTAGCTGAAAGAAAAATGGAAGTTAACCAGCATAATCTTATAAAATCCGAAGAACCTATGGATTTTGAAATTGACAACTTGCTGATGGATTCTGGTGACATTTTGAATAGTAAGTTGGGATGGTGCCGTTTCTAGAATTTTATATTGAGAGGCTGCCCATAATTTGAAAAAAATAAAAGAAAATTGTATTTGTTACAGGTACTCGGGGTCAACTGCATCCGACGGTCGATGGGAAGGACTGGAGTTTGGACTTCTTTGAAGTATTTGAAAACGGTGATTCCACTTCGGGTCCTTCTCAACAAACTACTGCTACCGCTAGTGCAACTTCTACCTCTGCTACGACTCCAACAACAAGTGCACAATCCGGCGATGGTCCAGCCAAACACATTATCATTTCATCCGGAAGTGGTCCCCGATCCCGTTTCACACATCTTCAAAGAGAACGACTTGAACTTCGGTTTCGATTCGCCCCATACATTCGTCTACCGGAAAGGGTAAAGTTTGCTGATGACATTGGTCTAACCCCTTATCAGGTTAGTTATTTTTCAGTATTTCTGATTTGTTTTTAAATATATATTTTTTCCAATTGTCGATAATAATGACAGCAGTGATAAAAATTATATGTTGTTGTTTTTATAGGTTCAAGTCTGGTTCCAAAATCGGAGATGGAGGTGGAACAGATACGCAAGGAGAATCGCTAACGCTGCAAGGATTGAAGCATCCCGCAAACCCAAATCCTCATCGCTCGCAAAAATGTAAATTGAAAACATATTATGTGACAGAATTAGAAAAAAAAAATTGTAACTCCCGTAACGAACTTAGCACACTGATTCAATTATTATTAGAAAAGTACTAACATTTTTTATCATGCAGCCAAATGGTTTATTGGTTTAAATGACTGTTTTGTTTGGAATTGATATGAAAATAAAATGCAAGAATTTATTAACTACATGTACACACGTGCTACAACCTGGTACCTTGTTGGTTGCAATGTTAATGTTTGTTTATACTACACGGAAAAGATTCACAAAAGTTACATAAAAAATCATATTCTTCTTTACGACCATCGTAGACCTTTATTGATAATAATATAATAATGCCCTATTCGTTGTCTGATGCTAAAAAAAACGAATGTTATGATATTCACACATCCACAATGACAATGAAATGTATTCATTCACCACTGCATATATTGAAGAACCGGGATGAAATCTTAGAGTTAGTCTTGAATGTAATTCTCGCAAGCGCGCATCTTTGTTGAAAGTTTTCAACCAAGTGAAGGTAGTAAAGTGACAGTGTAGTTTGCCATCAATTTAAATTTCATTCAACCTGTCTGCATGTGAACTTTAATCTGCTGTTAAATATGAAACTGTGGAGAAGTGGTGGGGTCAACATATTCATGATGGTGAGTAATGACAAACCACGTTTTAAATGCATGAATTTAATTTAAATCTACAAAACAAATTAGTAGGAAAAAATTGTTTTAGGAAATGGGAATGGTGAATGAAAGTTACGTGTCGGAGCACAATCATAATAATAATAATAACAACAGTATCGAGGTTTCCGAAGAAATATCGACACCGCAAAGCACGCAACCCGAAAGCAATTCCGCTTCAGAGGTTAGGTTCATTATTTTTGTTGTTGTATGTTATATCATTTATTCGATCTGTGAAGGTAAATCATTAAGTTCTATTTGAACTTGGTATAGAGACAAAAATGGGATCGGCCGATTGAATTTCTTTTCTCCTGCATAGCATTGTCGGTCGGGCTTGGAAATGTATGGAGATTTCCATACATTGCATACGATAACGGTATGTCTGAGTACGGTTATTGTGTTTAAATTATCAATAATATCATCACAAAAATATTTGCATACTTTGCTAATTCATTATTCATCACAATTTTGTAGGAGGTGGTGCGTTTCTCATCCCATATCTGATGGTATTGTTTTTAATCGGAAAACCAGTAATAAGTTATGATATATAATAATATTTGCTATCATCGTATCATAATTTAAAAATTTAAAAGTGAAATCAACATGATGAATTCTTATTCACTTGACTGTTTTTGTTATTAGCTGTATTTCTTGGAAATGTCAATCGGACAGTTTTCATCCAAAGGACAGGTGAAAGTTTGGAAGATGTGTCCATTATTTAAAGGTTGACAGACTAAACGTTACCAACTGGTCATCAAAAGAAGCAGCCCTTTTTAACTGTTTTATGAAAGTTACTAAAATTACTTCATTGTTGTTGTTAGGTGTTGGATATGGGTCGGCGTTTGGGTCAGCATGCATATTGAGCTACTACTGTGCGTTAATGGCAATAACGGCATACTATTTCACGCAGTCGTTTTATTCCGTGCTTCCGTGGTCCGTATGCAATCCAGAATGGAAAAACTCACACAATGTGTCATGTGTGAACGGTCAAGCTATCAACAAATACAACAAGACTATACCGGAACTATTTTTCAAGTAAGTCGGTTGTTTTTTTAAACACGTGCACTTTCGTGGTTACAAATGCAGTTGAATACAAGCTATCACCGATTTGTTTTATTCATTTAAAAAAAATTAGAATTGATGTGCTTCATGAACGAGACGACATAATTCATGGCGGGATAGGAATGCCGGATTGGAAACTTACGCTTTGTCTGATGTTTTCCTGGATTGTCATCCTCATATCTCTGGTGAAAGGAGTTCAGTCTTCTGGGAAGGTTGCATATTTCACTGCTCTGTTCCCTTACTTTGTACTCGTAACATTGCTAGTACATGGATGCACTTTGGATGGTGCATGGAATGGAATATCATATTTCATTAGTCCGCAATGGAATAGGATATTCGAAGTAAAAGTAAGTTATATGTGATATAATAATAATGAATGATAATATTGAAATTGACATCATGTCATGTCTACATAATTTTCGAATCACAACAACCGATAAATTAATAATAAAATATTCATCTTTCGATTGTAATGTTTTCTAGGTCTGGGCTGCAGCTATTCAACAGTGTTTTTTCTCACTTGCTGTTGGCATTGGCCCAATAATCATGTTCGCGTCATACAATCCGTTTCATCATAATGTGTACAGGTAAAGTCACAGTAGCCTTTATGTGCATACCCATAAAACGTAACGGTTAATAATATGAATAAAAAAGCATATGAATAAGACTGATTCTGTTTGTTAAATAGAGATGCCATGATTATCAGCATGACAGACACTTTCACCAGTCTACTGGCAGGTTTTACAATTTTTGCAATTCTTGGGAATCTTGCTCATAATTTGGGGGTAGATGTCCAAGACGTTGTGGGAAAGGGGGCTGCTTTAGCTTTTGCATCGTATCCTCTCGCCATATCAAAATTCGAAGTGTGTCCACAAGTGAGCAAATAGTTTTGCTTATCCCTCATACAAATCCTGCATCTTTTTGATCATAAAATGATCATAACCTCATTTAAAATATGTACGTGTTTCTATTTTTTAGTTTTTTGCAGGAATGTTTTTCATGATGCTGTTTGCACTGGGAGTGGGGAGTGCTACTCCGTTAGCGGGTGGAATCATTACAGTAATTCATGACCAGTTTCCAAAGGTCAACAAGACGCTAATAACCGTTCTTGTTTGTGTAGTTGGATTCTTTTCGGGGCTAATTTACTTAACTCCAGGTAGTTGCTTTGATTCTACATAATATACAAGATCTATATGTATGTATGTATGTATGATGATGATTTTTTATTTGCATGGAAAGTGGTTGATAATTTGTTTCATTTTTCACAAAATTCATTTTTTTCACTAGGAGGTCAACTAATATTGGAATTGGTTGATTTTTTTGGTGCATCCTTTGTTATCTATATCATGGCTACTTTGGAAATCATGGCGATATCATGGATCTACGGAGTGGACAACATCTCTCGCGATATTGAATACATGCTACAAGGCAGTGTCAACAAAATTGGCATCTACTGGAAATTCTGTTGGGGAGTCTTAATTCCAGCCGTACTCAGTGTCGTATTGATTAAGTCAATATGTGACATTAACAAAGGGATTAATTTCGATGTCTATCCATCTTTGGCAATAGGTAACTTCTCAACAAGTTTTAAATTTTCTTAGCGTGGTGTGACATGACATTCAAAAAAATAAAAAACTTAAACATCTTTAATGTAGCATGTATTTAAATGTTATGTATGCACATACAGTTGTAGGATGTTCCCTCCCAGCTGTCGCCGTCTCATTGATTGTTATCTTTGCGATTCATTCCATACGTACAAGGAGTCCGGAAGGAGCGATGAATGTAGGTTTGTATAAAAGTTTATTTTTTTATACTCACATTTGTGAGCATTCATTGTAATGTGGTATGTATGTATTTTTAACCCACAAGAAATGCAAAGAGTCAATTAAACCAGCAGAAGACTGGGGACCAGTGAACCCGGAAAATCGACAAAAATGGTTGAATTTTTAATTTTCAGCTAACGCATTATGACAAGCATGATCGCAGGTATTGGATTTGAAATTATGAAATTGGTATTGTTAATGAGAAGTGTTTACACATTGCTCCGGTTGTTAAATTTAAGTTTGTAATTTTACAGCGAAGCTGTCGTGAAATTTTCAATTACGTTAATTTTGAGAGCATGATTATAAAAACTCAACAGTTTTCAAATGATAAAATTTAATATTTTATTTATAAACTCTCGAATACATAATAGTAAGTTTATATAAATCCGAAAAACAATCCATTTATCAAGCGATGAAAGGTGTAGATATTTTTATGGAGCATCGCATTTTTTCCAATTGTAAAATATGAAATGATCGAATGTAACCCAGAGCTTAGAAAGGAAAGGAATGCATATATTTTTGAAGTAAGATTATAAAATAAGTTTATGTGAAGCGATTCACGAAAATAAAATTTTCAGTTGTAATGGTTTGAGGAGCGTTGGATCTAGAAATAACAGTTTTCAGCATTTTTGTTCAGTTACGTGAAGCATGATGAAGTGACTGGCCACTCTGATTGTGAGTTTATCATAGAAGGTAAAAATTGCTCCGTTTCCTCCCATGGAGGCAGGCATAAATCCACGAGTTTTAAATTCAGAATGCTGCCTCAATTAATCTAAATATATGACATATTATTATAAAGTTTAAGACAGCAACCATTTTGCCCTAGCATCTTAATGCAGCGGATTTTAAACAACATGCATTAAAATAATGGATGATTGTAAAATGATGTATTCAAAAAAAAAATAATGATAATAGACGACAGGTCATGATTGAAGAAATGCGAAATTAACAACAAAAAGGGAAACCAACAAGAGCATGATAAATTACTGCTTGTAATTCTGTGTAGTTGTTATAGTTTAGTAAAGTCAAGAAATGATTACATGATGAATTGATTTAAAGTAAATGAGACAAAAAGAAAGCTGTTTTGGAGCTATGACATATAAAAATTGAATAACGAAAACCAATTCTCATTCTAAGCGATGTCACACGTTTTTGAAGACATGGAGGAAAAAGTAATAGTTGATACAAAAAATAATTATTATCGATCCAGTTTTGGTACTTATCTATCTATACTCGACAAACTGACACTATGCTACATATAATCAAACGTTCTAATGAAATAATTAAGAAACTGTGATACAAATACATTATTGAACTGAAGAAAAACTGTCGACTGATTACTGATTACTAGTGATGAACATTATTATAAATACGATGAAGGCTTGCGTGCTTTTCATGATAGAAAATAGCAACCTCATCCCACAGGTTGAGCTTGGTTAAATGAGGTTCTATGTAGTAACCACCCCCATTTCCGGTTTTGAATTCAAAGTCGGACGCATTTTGCCTCAACATAGGAAGCTGCATATTCATGGATTGTTTAGCAGCCCGCAAAAGGGCCAACTGATCTTCAATGCGAACAATACCAGTGAAACAGCAGACTTCCTTTTCAAACTGAATCATCGTTGCGTCCACCTGCAAAATAAAAAAAAAAGACGACATCAGCTTGTGAAATCAATCCAACAAAAATCATTACTGTATATAATTAATATGTAGGGTTTTATAATTACAAATAAATGTTCATTATTATTGTTATTATTACCATTGGCCCGGTTAGATACGTCGCAGTCATCGGAAAAGGAGCATTCATATGATAAAATCCATTCATGTTTATACATGCCCTCTGCGAATCCAAATTATCAAACAGGACGATTGCCTGTCCCTCTGGGAGTATGAGCTTGGTGTTTGGCAGACCAGGTCCCTGTGAAATCTGCACCTCTTTGTTCAATGTATGACAGAAGAGTACAGTTCCGCGCACAATAGCTTCCAATCCTTTCTTCACCTGTAACCCTGTGCAATAATAATCGACGTTGTTCAAAAGAATAGGTCGCAAGAACCCATAGTCTTTATCAACCGGAAGTTCCCGGAAAGGACAGCGTTGGTTATCGGCGATGACGGCAGCAGGGATCCTTCCTCTCATGATCCCGAGGAACCGTTGGGTTACTGTGGAGGTATGGTAACTTAGGACTTGAGAATGGTGATCCTGCCGTTGAGCTTCCTGAGATTCCCGGTTTGGAATTTTCTCCTCCACCGAATAACCCGCTTCTGATTCCTTTTCCTCGTTGGATACAAGGCCTTCTGATTTTTCGTCAATGCTGTTGAGGGCGTCCGGTTCTGCAACGACTCCAGAGTCGGATCCAGAAATTGAAGTTGGTGAGTCATTATTGCTACTATCAGCGTCGGGAATAGTAGAGAAAGTAGCGTTCCTTTCCTCCGCAATAGATAGGTCATCTGAACAGCTTTCCTTGGTAGTCTTCGTGTCACGGCCAATCTCACCATTCTTTTTCACCCGACAACAATCGACATAATTCTGCTGAGCCACTTCATGGTTTCCCGTAAACCATCTAGGATAACTGCCGTCAAGAAGGGCCGCCAGTACACTATTCATCTTCATCTGAGACATTACGTTCGCGAGCTAAAAGTGTAAACCAGACACAAATATAAAATACTATATTATGATGCTGAATGCTTTGAACATACTTCATTTTTTTTCACTAGAATATTCAGTCAATTAAAAAACATTGTTTAAAAATTCATAATTAATAACTATACCTTGCTTAGCGATGAAGGAACCACTGATATGATGATGTCACTGTCGAGCGTAATTGTACGGTCTGGTGAGATCAGTCGGGCAAAGGTCATTTCATCATCCGACGTATGTAGTCTGAACAGAGCACTATAGCTGTCATTCATATGCTCGTCTCCGTCATTAGCGTCAATCGAAAAAGAAACCAGTTGAAGATCCGCTAGGTCACTTTCTAACCGATGTTGCAAAAGGTCACGAAGCTTTGAGGAAGGCATGTCCTTTGGGATCCGAGACAGACAAAATATCTCCGGAAATGTCCCTTCACCTTCTCCTTAAAAAAAATTAAACAAATAGCTTGAATTATTTAAATGCAAAACACTAATAAACCGAACATTTAACAGTAATATTATTTATAACTACTATTTGAACTGCGTTCCGATCTCTGTCCCAAGCATTTAATTTAATCTTCACTGATTATTATCCGTTTATTATTGATCAAGTTTCAAATTAAAGACTGGTAAAAAGCTTACCGTTATTACTTAATGATGGAGTTGTCATAATTAATCGATAATCAGTAATATTGCGTTCACTTGCCCAACCAAAAAATTCACTGATTGAAATAATTGACCAAATCTGTACAGCGAATAACAACTTGCTTAAGCTTTTCAGGTTGATGACACAAATAACAAAACTTTAAGTTGAATTCAAAAGATAGTTTTAACCAACAACTGCTTACTATCATCAAACACACGTTTAAAAATGACTACTGATCAACTGATTAATCTTTTAATTATGAATGTGGATTTACAAAGAAGCAGAATATACGCAGGTATTTTAAATTAGTTTTTCAGCACACGCACACTCAGCCTGTTTCAGATCTTTGCTGATAATAGTTGGATAAAGTTTCGGTTCCTTCCTCCAGCCTCCAGATACAAAAATTGAAAATGTTTCGTCGTAGTTAGCGCTGTTGTGTTTGGTAATTTGCAATGAATGAAGTATGACAGTTGAAGCAATGCCGCGAGCTCCCCTTTAAATACATTTCCTCAATAGAACGAAGACATCATATTCTGGAATTGTAGTATGTATATGCGTATAAAAATCATTTTCATTCGAGTAGAAAAACACCACCGTCGTCATCAGCATCATCATCATCATCATCATCGATTTCCATTCCCTCCATTAGAATTACATGCTTACTAACTATACCCAAGTGCGTATATTATAATGCATCGTAATGCAAATCCGAATGGGAACAAGAAGAAAAGCATGCTCGTTTAGTCTCATCCCCCCATTCATTATCATGTGATTCATGTCGAGACATCGAGACATGTGACTGATGACTTGATGACGATGACCCCCTTGTCATGTCTTTCTCCTTCCTTTCTCGTCGTCATGAATAATTCCCGATCCATATCCAGACAACAACACTAGTACAAAACAGAAAATCATCATCATCATCATAATTAGGGTGACCTAGGTTCCGCGATATGAATGAGCTGAATTATGCTTTGAAATACTAAAATTCTGCTCTTTACTGCTGCTTCATAATGGCTTAATTCTGCCCTATTTCTGCTGTAAAAT
>JAQGAI010000067.1:0-29741 GCA_034696905.1 Lepidocyrtus violaceus | reverse complement strand
GTAAATTATTATTTTTAGATTTGTTTTTGCTTTGCTGACCATTAGTGCTATCACATCGGTAAGAATTCGTGCCCTGACCGTTTTCCCCTCCTGCATTATTAAAGGAAGTTGACGAAGTCGTCGTTTCTTGTTGTTGGAAGGGTGAACTTAAATTCGGGAGTTGGATTTTAAGCTTTTCCCTTATCTCAACTAATCCACTGTTAGTCTTGTTATTATTATTACCAGTACTACTAGAACTTTTAAAGTCTGGAGTGGTGGAATTAGTGGTAACACAATTATTGCTATGAACATGATGAAGATGGCCATTAACGGCAAGGGTATTGGGGGGAGAAGAGTACTCACTCGTTATCAATTGTGCTTTTCTTCTCTCATCCCGATCTCTGATCAGATTCATCACTTGAGTCTTCAACAGCTTCGCAACCAACTTGGTATCCTCCTCCACCAACAGTCCGTTCTTTGCCTGAAATGAACGAAGGATTGGAAACTAAAGGAAGAGTAAACATTTGAATAAAAAACAACAGATCTACAAATTAAAACAAAATAAAACCCAACACCAAACAAAAAAGAAACCCAAAGAATGTTAATAAAAAAAGAAAAAAGTAAATCTGAGAATCAAACTGTTCCTTTCATACCATATCTTGAGCAACCTCCTCCACAATATCACGATCAATATCGAATTCAAACTGAATTGCTTCATTTTCTCTGTACTTGTTGCTCCTCTTTTTGGGGTCCACCACACGAAGTCGGAATTCCACCTTGTTGGCATCGACCTTTTCCCCGTCTCCTTTGCTGACGAGTTCTATCTTGAGACCGGGGTCTTCAGCGAAGAACTCATGGTTAAGTAAGTCTTTCACACCAGGCCGCTCATCCTTGTTTAGTCGAATGCATTGATCGATAATTTCTTTTATGTCGGCAGTCTCAATCTTCTCAAAGCTGTTGGGACGTATTCCCTACAAACAAAAACAGAAAAATCCAATTTAATTTTAAATCCTTCCAAATTGCAAATCTTTATCTATCTTCCTCTTTTGTAATTGTATTCTTGCTTACTGAAACAACTTTCTTGTAAATCTGTGCCGGTCCGGTGCACTCCGAATAGGGATACTCTGAAGTAGCCATTTCCAGCATACACATTCCAAACGCATATACATCGACACACTCATCGTAGTGTTCCTCATACATCTCAGGAGCCATGAACTCGGGAGTTCTGTGGTATAATGAATCAATCAATTAATCAACCAATCAATTACTTGCCTTTGTTTAAAAAATAGTTTTTACTACTTACCCAATAATCGACTTTGCAAATGAACGATTCTTCAATGTAGCTAATCCCAAATCCCCAATTTTTACAGAACCCGTGGTCCCCGAAATAAATATATTGTCACATTTCAAGTCTCTGTGAATGATTGGAGGGGTGCGTGAGTGAAGGAAATACAGTCCTTTAAGAATCTGCCTACACCACGACTTCAACACTTTTGGGTTAATCTTCTTAAATCTTCTTAAATACCTGCAAGTACAGAAAATAACCAATAAAAGTAAAGTAAACCGGTGAAATAAAGTCCAAACTAAAAAAGTTACTACTGCGATTGCTCCTTACATTTTTAGAGTTCCAGAAGTCATCAGCTCTGTCACCAAAACAATACATTTCTTCCTTCCGGACTGCTCCCAATAATCATAAAACCTGACAATATTGGGATGTTGCAGCCCTTTCAACATTTCCGCCTCCTCCCTAAACCTCTGCCGTTCACTTTTACTCAACTTTTTCTCTTGCAACTCACACCACGCTACACTAACCCCGGTCTGGGTGTCCAACCCCCTATACACAGTTTTAAAACTACCTCTCCCAATCTCCTCATCAAACTTTAGATACCGTCCGTCAGGACTAACGTCCACAGCCTCTTCTTCCCCCTCCTCAGTATCACTTCGTTCCCGCTGATGTTGGTGCTGCTGATGCTGGTGATGATGATGGTGGTGGTGTTGATGATGATGCGGCTCCTGAACTAAAGGTAACGTTTCAGGGTCACCACCATCCGCAGTTGTCGTCACCACAGGGTTTGCTGGATCCGTTCCAGCCGTGCTATCACTCACCACATCACCAACCACTGCTTCACCATCACCAACAGCTTGGCCACCCGCCGAATTGTTGTCTTCATTTGTGAGATCTGTAGATTTATTATTTGGATGCTGATGATGATCCCCTGCACCAGGCTCACCACCAGCTGACTCTATGACGTTACCTGCCATATTTGAGGATGGCACTCCCCCACTTGCACTTGAGATTCTACCCTGACTATTACGACTATGACTTAGGGATGGACAGCGACTACTTCCCGACGCACTGCTTTCCTCTTTTATAGGCTCCAATTCCTTCCCTTCCACATTATCCTTAGTACTAAGCTCCCCTGGGGGTTTAACGTCTGCTGAACACAGGCCAGAATCTGATGAAGGGATGGGTACACTATCGCACTCTTTAATACTACTAACGGTAAATCTCCCATCACGTATTCTGTCCTCTTCTCCCCTTCCCACTTGGTCGCTGCTATCCTCAATGATGCAGTTATTATTCGCAATATTGGGGTCCGTACTATTACTGCTGTTGATTGGGGGACTCCTTCCCTCTTTCCGTGAAAAGGGGTGATCTCCTGCTGAAGATGCCGCTCCTGCTGCTGGGTTGATGACACTTGGACCATTTTTTGCTCCAGCGGCTACGCCTTCCGTTACCCCAGCTAAGCGAGCATTAGAAGACCCCGTGGTGGACGAGGAATGTCTTCGTGGACCGGTACCGGCATTGGACTTGTTGCTTCCTCCCCGATTGTTATCACTTTCATCAACAACACCTCCTCCCTCTTCACCCCCACTACTCTGCTCCGGTGGCGGCGTGGTTGTTGACCTGCCCCCGGATCCTCCACCCCTCGGATTATTATTATTCTGCAGACTCTTTCTTAGGGACAGTTCTGTTGCAGAGGACGTCGTATAACTCCGTTGTCTCGGGGAAGGAGAAGAGCTTCTGTATGCCGTACCAGTGGCTGCTGTCGGCGCTGCTCCAGGAGATGGGGATATATTTCCATCCGGTGTTGGCTTGTCTAACGTGGAATAACTACGTCTGGGACGGATTGTTCTGGATAATGTCCTGAAAAGCAATGGTCACAAATAAACACAGTCATTAGTCAATTAACCACTTAGTCCGACTCTTCCTCCAATTCTATTTATAAACATGAGACGAGAGTTTCCACATGAAAAAAAACCAATCATTCCCAGTAACAAGTTACACATCAATCAAATCCAGAAATGCTCTTAAAACGAGAGAAAAAATCTTCCTACTTCCTTAATGACTCCGCTTTATCCTTCACGTACGAAAAGCTCATTTTCTTTCCCCCTTACTCCTCTTTACTCAACTAAAAATCTTCTTAATCAATGTCTCGCAGCTCATCTTCTTATCTTATTTTTTTTATACACACGGCAATGGAAACGCAACCCACTACTGACATGTCAGCAATGAGACTGACCACTAACAAGCTATTACATTATGCATCATGCTCAATTTTTTTCCTTCTTTCATCATCACTAGCATCACCACCACCATTCTCTCATTATCATATCTTATTGCATCAACGTCAACTTAAATCCACTCCACTTACATAATATCATCAAAATATGCCCATTCATTTGTCATACAAAGTTAGCACAATAACTCATTTCCCTTGTAAAACCAGCAGCCAAATTCCTCATTCATAGTCATATCCGATGAACTAAACTATATCTGTAGTAAAGTCCGCCAAAAAAAACCATTAACAGTAGTAAGTAATGTAGTAGGAAAACACGCAATGCTCACTAATCCATTCAGTATTTTTTTCTCACTTAAGTCAACCAACCGCACACATGCCACAAAAATAAATTCTGAATAAATGTGCTGAATCTAGACCATATTCCAATACACCACCACTTGATCATCATCATATCATCCAATATGAATTTACTTTTATCATGAAATTACATGGAATCTGGAAATGGGCAACTTGGCGTCCTCCTCCGTCCGTGCATCATAATATCCATTCTGATGATGGTTTTATCTAAGCAAATGCAAATGACTTATCATGTCATCATCATCATCATCATGAAGCTTTCAATTCCATCACAATACAATCACAACACATTCTTCTCCTTTCCACTTGAATACATACTTTCAGTTTCAACGTTTCCAGATGGCAAGGAACCTGGTTAATTTTTTTCATGGAAAATGCCAAAATGTGCAGCATGGAATTAAGTCCAAGTCCGACACAAGCGAGAAGCGACACGTGTACTTAATCCGACAAAACAGTACACTGATGATTATGATGATACTGATCCCATTCATTCACCAAATGGTCGAGGAAAAAATTACGCTTTTTTAATTATAAACTTCCAAAACAATGAGCTCTGTCCAATGCAAACATTTGACTAGGGATTATTATCGATATCAGTCCAAACATTTGTCATGCCTTTCACCAAAACCGTTCCAGAAATGAATCAGAGTGAGTGCATGAAACGATGAACGCTAAAATTCTTTTCAATTGAGCAGATGAACAAAGTCGTTTTAGGCAAAGCAACTTGCACTTGAATAAATGGATGCTGCTAACTTACATGAATTTGATTTTAAAACTGTTTCCTTGTCCTTCTTGTCAAAATCCACTTTTTCCTCCCGTTTTTTTTTCTTTTTCAGTTTACTCTTAAAATTCTTCAGACTTCTCTAGCCGTGCCTGTTTCGAATTCCGAAATACTTCCTACTCAGACTGAATAAATATATTCGCAACAAGTATAAAAAATGTTCTCTTAACTGAACACAACCATGCCATATGCCTCTTTTAAGTTCTCTTCACTTCTCACTCACGTTGACTTTTTTTTTGCAAATGCAAAAATCGGACACATGTGTTCCTGCAGAGCACAACCGTACTACTGCTAGCAAAACCCTTTCTTCCCGTTCAATTATCAATTCGCAAACACAAAAAAAAACAACATGACAAGTGAATACTATACAAAGAGTGAATAGCAAACTGGTAAACATTAAGTACAAGCAATAACAATAATATTCCTTTACTTCACTTTTTTGCGAATAACTCTCTCATTCTTCTAGTCGCTCCCTCATTTAGTCACTCAGTCAGTCCGGAGGAGTATGTATTCTTTTCAGCTCGGATTCAACTCCTATTTCTCTCTTATTTAATGACATGGCTGTGACTACTTCTTCATTAGGATTTGGCCACTGAAACACGCTATCGTTCAATTTTCTCTTTCCAATCCTTGTTCACTTCTAAACATCAAGTTTTAGCTGATGATGAGAGAGATGAGAGAAAAAGACTACTTCACTGCACTATACGACTCTATTCAGTCGACGACGCTGACGCTGCCGACGAAAAAAAAACAGCGACTAAATGTCGGTGTCGTTACTCGTTAGCTAGCTGGTTTCTTTTTTAGTCCGTCCCATCGCGATACATCGATGATGATGTCGAAGTGAGATAGATCAACATGATATTTCTCCCTTCCTAAAAGAAGGTTGATTGCATGACATTTAACAAACTGCCCTGTGTAGCGAAATGAATGGCAATGACAAGCCTGCCAGCCTCCTCAGTCAGTCACTCATATAATCATAATAATCATAATCATCTTTTCAGACTTTTTTCTCTTCACTTGTCACCCTGTTCAACTCATTTGAACGGAGATCACACAGCAAAACTTCAGCTGAAATGATAAATGATCATCAACCAACAAGGATGGTGATAAATGCCTAAGTACTATATGCACTGAATTAAAAGTGAGTACAGTGACTTGTCGGGCTCTTAAGTTCTGAGCTAGCTAGAGAGTAATGCAAAAATAAATGTCAATACAATTGAGGAGATGCGAAACTAAAATCGCTAGCGCCAGTCCCACTCAGCCAGCGCCAGTGATCCTGTTCCTTCTTTTCTTATAAATGAACAGTAACAACGAGACAGAAGATACTATACTCACCCACCTAAAAACATACATACGTCTACATCTATAGCTTATGTCATTTTTTGTTGTTGTTTTTTATTTCTATTGTTATTTTATTGCCATTACTGTTATTCCCATTAATTCAAATAGAGAAATGAAGACATGGTCAACATTGAATTGCATGAAAAATGCTTCATGTCTCGAAAAAAGGAGTCCCGTCCGTGTTTGTTTTATCTGTGTATTTGCTCTTTTCTTTGTAGATTCATGAGACAGTCGGCAATCCACAAAAAATCTCAATTCTGACAATCGCCACTACCTTAGCAGTAGGTGCATAAAAATAGCAGCCATAGTTAACACAGTGAATCAACCCAGAAATACAAGTTTAAATTGAAGTGGCCAATCTTTCAAGTGTATAGAATTCGCTTTAGCTCCTCTTCATGTCATTTCTCATCTGCAGTCGTTAAGCTTGATTTGGTCTTCACTTCTGGGTAAAATGAATATAGGAAACCACTGCATTGGTGACACTATTTTGGCCATCAATTTTTCATAAAAACCAATGCAAACAAGCTTATAAGCCTACAATCCTGACTATCAAAATATAGCCAAGAGAATCTGCATAAACGACTCATAAGAGATATAATATGTCATTTATTATGAAATGGAGGATGATTATGACTGACTTGGTTTGACTGATTGTTGAAGAGATTAGACCTTATAAAGCTCACAATATTGCTTGTAATAGATGTTCAGTTTTAACGCGAAAAGTCAAAAAGGCAACGAAAAAACCTCGCACAACACAGATTGCTTTATCATATCCATGTACCCGTCTGCAGACTTCTTCTGAAGATTAAAAAAGCCGACCAGCAAGCTACTTCTGTTCTGATCTGACCGATGATGCATGGTCATTTGTGGGCATTTCTTACTAGAAGTCTTTGGGTACAATAACTCATAAATGCAATTTGCATGAACTGTCAATGAGAGTGAACTAGGGGAGATTTTGCACGCTCAAATTTAGCAGCAGCGGTAAGGTAATACCACCACTAGGATCGTTTTCTTTTCCTTTAATCTTTATCGGGTTACATTGAATTTAAATGGCTTTTTTTAACTAGCATGACTATTTTTTAACTTTTTTTATTATCGGTTGTAGTGACCCCAAACGCTACATACCTCAACAAGGATGGATTGAAAATAAATGAAAAGTGACATGATATCGACAGCACCGATACCGTCTTTATAGGAGTTGTGGAGCACTGCCTAATACCAATATATTTTATGAAGGATCAACTCCGGGCTCATTTCGGTTGTTTATTTGGTGGAGTTTATTCTTAAATTCTTCTATTAAATTTGCGATTCTCGTGAATCCCCCAACAAGCTTTAAAATTAACACTAACATAAACCAAACATGTATTTTTTTATCAAAATAGTAGCGAACAATTTATGGTTAGAATTTATGTAGATTATGTAAACTTTTTACATTTTTATCTCATTAAAACATTTTCAACTTTTTTATACTGGAGTTGGCCTGGCATGGATATTTTTTTATGTCTGTCATATTTTATAGCACCTATCATGTCTACACTGTCTACACAGCCCCAAGCGCACGTCAACCTCAAAAATTAAATATTACCTATTTTATATTTCTACTTCCACCTATGAATAGAATAGTATCATGAAAACAACTTCTATGCCTATCCAATCGTTCCCTGGTACAAGTTCCAGGAATTCTTTCAGCATGTCGGATCATCCTCTGCAAAACAAATCGTATATGCATTGATCCAATCGACCAGATCCAAATTCCAAACACTAATCCAAAATCCAAGATATGTTCAGGCAACTAAACTGACGCCGCTATGCCGCCTCCCCCAAGAGATTCCACATCTCACCTAACACCTATCAATACCACTTACTTTCATGAACTTGCTACAAACACTTGAGGACTGGAATGCTTGTCATTACGCAAGACCCAACCTCAACTTCCAACAGTTCCAGTAAGTACAAGTACAGTGCACATGGACTGGGCCAGAACCAGAAAACAACTTTACATACCAAACCAATATAAAACCACTTGCACTTTTTTTAACTATCTTCTGCTGGAGGGACGGACGGGACGAGCCCACTAAAAGCTTAAATATATACCTTGTCATAATATGAAACTCACCTTTTCACGAGATAATTAATATTCCAGCCCAAATTCTAATCAACATATTAAATGCCTACCTCTCTGAGCTTAACCTAAACGTTTGTTTCTCCATGTGCCTACTACAAACAAATAACGGCATGATAAATGCCTCTTATGTCAAGCAGGCATCACCAACAGCTAGTTTTTTTTATCCCATGTCTGCATTTTAGATTCTGATCTGATCATTATCAATTCTTGTTATCGACAACTTTTGAATTCTCATTGAACTTTATATGAAATGAACAAAGTTGCACTCAACTAAAAAACAATTTTTTACATGCATCGCATTCCTTCCTTACCCTTTTACTGTCAATGCCATGAATTATGATAGGATCGGGATTTTTGAATAACTTTTCGCAAACTTACTTTTCACATGAGCTCTTTAGTTGAAAGAAACGTCAACGATCTTTGCAGTTTTTCGCATAGTCGTAAAATCTAATGCCAACACATGTACGTTACGTAACACTTTAAAACATTCCTTCCCCCTGACGAAGTGAAGTTCCCGAAAATGCACCGTGAAACCGACACTCAAGTACCTTGCTTCCTCCTCCAAAGACTAACTATTCCTTCCCTTTTGTTAATTGTCAATGAACTCGCAACGTCTCCTCAAAATATTTTAAGAACCACTCAACAATATAACACACCCACACTTACATCAATTCACAATAAAAAATATACGTAACAAAAAGTACTAAACTGCAAACTACCCACCCTCGACAAAAAAAACTCTTTCGGAGTCAGATTCAGGTAGCAGAACGGTATGCTATGTACTTTGCAGTCAACTCAGCTCTTCACTCTTCAAAATCAGAAGGGAAACTGCAAACCCCAAGCCTAAACTGAATTCGTACGTCGGAATCTCAGAGATTGCAAACGGTAACAATGACGTAACAGGAATACACATTTGATGTTCACATGTCCCTAATTTGTTTAAAGTATTTTAGCTTCATAATTTCAGAATGCCCATCCGTGCCATTTATTTTAAAATTTCAATCACTTTAATACAGACACCATAATAACTAACACCACCGCACCAGCAGCAGCATTGTCTGAAACACTGCGGCTCATATGCTCGCTCAGCTCATTGACTATGATCATGATCATCATTTTCATCATCATCATGTCGCTCATTCTACCTCACACGCGCAAACATCCCTTTCCTTCCCTCCCCTCCAATCCAATCATTTTGCTACAGTGGGCACTGACCTTGTAAAAAACTACGCCGCATGTATGTAGCATGCAGTGACAAGTCATGCAACATTTTTTTTTGCGAACTGCCATTTGCCATGCCACTTCACTCCAACTCGACTCCATAATAATCATCATAATTTATGCATGCAACTCCGTCCACGAAGTGCTGAGTGACCAAACTTCGCCATAATGTTAGTATGATTAATTGTTGAAATAATTTTAAAACAGCTGAGGAGATTCCGTTCATCCCCAATTAACCCAGATGCCCGATGTGATGTACCTAATTACTTAATTATAGAAAACTGGAAGCTTGAAGCTTCGCAAAACGATTTTTTCTTATCCATTTGTCACTTAAAACAGAGAGCATGAGCATGAATGACTCTTTTACTCGCTGATAAGATATCGTCGCAAAAAAAGTAACTCCATTAAAGTCGTGGCAAAGACATGCACCCCAACGTGACAACAATTTAGGTCAATAAGGCTCCACTCAGACTCACAACAAGTGAGTAAATGAATGAAATGTGTGCATGCCTCTATTCAAGGATCTAAGGTCGACTTCGACTATTTTACCTCCTCACAACAACAACAAGTGGCATCAGTCAGCCAACAATAACAACAACAATGCAACGGAGCCCTTTATACAAAGTCCCTGCCCTCCCATTCCGCTTCACTTACAACTTTGCTAAAATAAAACAGAACTGAAAATGACACTTGGCTCTTGTTTGTGTGGAGTTGGAGGAACTCTCTTTTTAGTGAGGCGAAATGACATGAGTTTTTTATGCTAATATTTTTTTTGATTTGTGATCCTGTCTCCCATTTCTCTTTAGGTATTACATATATTCAGATAAATTATAAAACTGTCATTTTCATTTTTTCATGCAGCGCATCGGTTAAGATTTATTCATATTCATGTTACTTATCGTTAATATATTCTGCTCGTTTATGACTTGTTAGTTTGGGTTATTTCTATATCTATATTTTTGCATGAATAATGGATATGAATTTTCACACGGGACAAGGTTCACTTGCCTGCAAAGTGCACGTGAATTAAATGTGTTACTAGTTTAGTTGATTTCGTTTTAGGGATTTGATGCGATGCACCGAGTTTTGCAAACTTTGCGAGGTACTCCCCTTTCAAATCTTTTCACATAATAATCTCAACGATAACTGGTAATAATCTGTCTGTGCAAATGTGCGTAAAAAAGTCAACACATTTCATATAAACAATTCCTACATTTTACTTAAAAAGCCATCGCACTTGTTTACTTACAACTGTCGTTCGTAAGTGTCATTTTCAGATAAAAATACAATGTTTAAGAAAAAGAGCCAAAATAAAACATGCATTCCCTCTTAATATTTTCAGCGAAGTATGTACAAGAAATATGTACTTTTTAAAGAAAAATTGCTAATAAGAATCACGACACGAATATGAATTACCGGTTATTTCAACCACTAAAATACAACAACCAACCTTCGGCTTTTATTCTTCTCCCACGGAAAATGAAAATATTCCACAAAAACAAACCATGCATCAGCAGGATTCGCGAAATATTTTTTTGCTTAAAAACTAGGAAAATTGATGTAAGCATAATTTACTGGATATACCTACGCTTTTCCTGCAATGCCTATCTATATCAATCAACATAACATGGAAAGCATAATCGAGAAAAAATTGCCATGATGAAGAAAACACATCCAAAATCCAATCCACAGAGATAATTACAAACCACATTGAGTTCACCAGATATATCCAGATTTTAATGGCAATAAATTGCATACGTATAACAGAGGTATGACGATAAGCAAGCGAACACGTACGCTCAAAGTCAGCCTTGTTGTTGTTGCTGCCGTTTCTCCATTTTCAACAACAACAAAAACATTTTTTCTCATCCTTCCCCCTTCACATACTTTACATTATTGCAAATATATTCTAATTAGCATCGACTGAAATGTAACGATAATAGATTTTATACAAATCGTCACTAACACTAATGCGAGATCTAACACTGCGCATCGAACTGAAAAAGTCTCAAAGTGATGTGATAAATTATTACGGGGAACAACATGAACAGCCCACGTGTGCCCGACGCCAGCATAGCATTTAATGAAGCTCTGTACTGCAATAAAAAGATTATCATTTAAACCTAATCTTTATCCTCCTATCTTTTGTTTTCTTTCTGGCTCCAACTTAACTTCCCTCGAGGCAGTGGAAGACAAAAAATATATTGTTTACTCTTATCTATCTAGGTCAGGTTAAATGGATATGACGATATGAGTTCGACGAATCAAGCATCAACCTCTTCTCTCTGTCATACATATCCTATTGTTTTCAAAAGCAAGGCTAATTCTCAATCCAGACTCCAGACAGATCAAGAACTGCTTCGATTCTGGAGAGCAACAACATAATCTTAACAAACCTAATATTAACTACCAAGTTAACTGCGAATTCCACTATGCATATTTTTTTACTTGTCTTGCCTGACCGATTGATGCAGGTTAGGATTTCACTTCATTTTTCTCATTCGCAATTTATTGCCAGTGCTAAGCTGCTATGAATTTCGTGAAGCAATGTATTTTTTTTTCTGACGCCTCTCGTAATAATCCATTATCAATTTGGAATTATGCCTATTATGCAAAATTACTTCGTAAACACAAGTCATGCCATATCGACCTGATCGATGTTAATCATTAATTTAATCATTCCCGTCTCCACTCTATGAATTATTGCGTCATAGGCAGTAGTAATACAAAGTATTAAACTCAGAGCAAGAACAAGAACTAGTCGAGGTATCACATAATCACATACTAGGGACTAGGGATGAGTAAAGCCATGACTCTGAATTGTACACAGAGGAAATGAACGGAAATGATATTGCTGATGACGCTGACATTGAAATTCCGGCAAAATGATCCAATTCAAATAATATCAGGTGTATTCTCTATAATAATGAAATGGAGTATTAATGCGAATCCACTAAATACAATGGAACGGAAACGTCTACGTATGGCTTCATCACTACTGCTATAATTTTTACACAACAAAAAAACTTTCGACAAGTTCCATTTTGTTCAATGATAATCCGAAGTTCGAACCCAAAATATTAGATCATATCATAATCATAGTAATAGTATCATGCTAAATATCCTAACAGGATACAGCCTTTTGCACACATCGAATTCGTTTGGCTTCCCTCATTTTCAAGTGAATAGCTAGTCTTGTATAATACATATATGTCAATGTAACCCCAACCAAATCCCTTTTTTATTGTTCAAAAGCACCAACACCAATAATTATTCATGATCCTAAGGTCAGGGTTCAGTTTATGGTTGAAAAATATAACATCTAATCTAAACTGCATATAGTATTAGGTATACCGAACAAAACTTGCTACAAAAGTCCATGATTTGCAACAACAGCGAACTAACAAACATCCGATATTTTAAAGGTTGCGGCTGGCTAACCACAAACAGCTCTTCGAGCAGCATCAACATATTATGTAGTTAGTGATAGCAGTGGCACCAACAAACAATATCGAAATCGTAAATTAAAATTGGATAATAAAAATGAAATGAGACATCTGCTCCACTGGTTGGATAAAGTACCTACGCTGTTTACAACTTTACAAGCTGCTCCTGCTCCGTCAAAGTTACATACATATTTGTCCGAGTCCGAACTAATCGTCTAAAAGCATTGGTTAATTAGAAGCATTATTTGACAGTTCAATGTCCACAGTTCATCCGGATATTTTGACCCATCTCAAATGTCCAGCTGCAAGCCAGCTAAAAATTCAAAATCTACACACGAGCTGGAGCAATGAATGAAATCTTTTCATGGAGAGCATAATACATGATAATTTGTTATAAGTCCTTTTTTATCCTAAATTATTATTAAGAGCGATTTGAGTCCTTACTTTAATTTAAAATTATATCCTTTTCGCAATAATAATACTCTTCTATTCTATTCTGAAACATTTTGTTGATGGATGAAAACACTTAATTTCTTATTCCAATCTCATCTCCACGCTTAACTTTCATAATTCGCAAATCACGCAATAAAGGAAAGCGACCCAATCAAATACAAAAGCATTATAAGGAGTTTCAAATTAGCCAGCCAACCTACATCCGCATCGTTATTTTGTATTCCAGCAACAGACATCAACCAGACCATATCATGTCTGTCTCCTCTCATCTCATGTCCCTCTAAATACAATAATTTTGCTCTCCATTCACGAATCATTATTGCAAAAAAAAATCCATTCGCTGTTCCGTCATCGTCATCATCATTATTACTTTTAAATGGATACGTCCGGCAGTCAAGGTCATGTATCCCCTCCACAGATTTTTTTTAACTTGGCTAATAAAGACCTTATGATTATAATGCTGAAGCTGTGCCCCCAATCATATCATATCAATGTCCCCATTATACAAAATTGAAAACAAACAAACAAATTGGGATTTACGAAACCCATTAAATAAATATTAGCACTTGCCACCGCCATCGCTTAAAACTTGTTATTAAAATTGCTATTCTGTTTTGATCCATTTAATTAGTTTTATTTTAATTAGCTGTAGCGACTATTCTATTCTAACGTTTGAGAAAAACATAAAATTTCAAAGCCACATCCAGCGCGAGCAGCGTAGAAAGTGCTTCATTTGTATCTCTGTCTCCCTCCATCTCCATTTTTCATAAACAAAGTAATTAATCTTCCAAAGAATCAACAATAAAGCAGACTCCGCATCACTCAGCATTTTTGTACACTTTCTTTTTTTGGACAAGATTACTTTAGACAATGAAGCGATTGCGATTACGTAAATAAATACATCGTAAATTCTAAACCTGTCACCTTTGTAGATTTCGTTTTACCCGAAAATTTTTTTAACCTTGTCAAACATCAAAATACATAATTCGTATGCCATTCCATCCCATGCTTTGCTTCACATGATTGCTACAGTTGATGAGGCGGAACCACAAATAATGATCGCGTGGTTTTTGGTACTACACTACTGGTACAGACCGGAAAGAGTTGAACCCAGCGAACTTCACTCTCGTGTAAGTTTTGAAGAAACCGATAGGACGAAGCCAAGAATGGCTTGGTTTGTTTGAATGTGCTCACATGCCGTCGTCACACATCACGTGTCAAAACATACGCAAGCCAAGAAGAAAACAATAAATAGGATCATTAGTGTCAGGTAGGATGAGTCTCCCATTTCTGTCATAGTTGATATGATATGACATTTAGAGACTTATTCCGGAGAAAGTCAACATCAAGTCAGATCTAATCTAACCCATGTCAATTTAATATTGTGCATTCATATGAGCACTGCTAGTTACATACAGAAAATACATATTGCAAATATTGCAATTTTATGCAGCTTTTTCATAATATAAAACACTAGTGCAATAGAGTGCAGCCAGTCACGTTTCGCTAAACGGGGATCCCTCTCATAATATTCAAAATGACAAGAAAATGCGGAAAATCCGTCCTCAAATAATAAAAGACGGAATAACTCTCAAGGGACTAAATAAAGTTTTTATCAGACATATGTCCTGTTTTGTCTTCTTCTTTTTTTGCACAGGCAATTTATATGAATCCACCACATCAAAAACGAGAGTATCTTCCTCATCGGGATAGCCGTCATCATCATAAGGTATGTATTATCTTAAGGAAACACTTTTTTCCCTGTTACTTTTCTCGGATAGCCGGAAACATGCCAACTGCCAACAACTAAGTAAACTAATTTAGTACTTTTTGGCTTTCATCTTCTCTCCTTCTCAAACTATGGCTTTTCTCCACTGCTCGACTACTCTCACATGGCACCGACTCACATTCGGAACTTCTTTCTTCTTTCTTCCATATTTCGTTTTTGGCACAACAAACTATCTCTCCCGATCATGATAACAACGATGATGCTTCTGCATCTGGTTTTAGTGCATGACTTGGTGATCATATCATAAGGATAATACAGTATTATCCATAATTCCATAAGCTAACATTTCAAACGCGTGCCATTCCATTCGCCACATCATCATTGCTGGGTGCCGACGACAACTGCAACTCCACCACACACATAAAAAATCCATCTTTTACTTCAAAACTAAATACCTCTCGTATTTCTTGATGTCAACTTATCTTCACTTATCCATAGCTTGTAAGATTTTTTTTTTTTTGAAAAATCGAAAGTCTTCGCTTGAACAAATTTTTTATCTTTAGCAGATCCACCATCCTTTCAAATTATCATCAATAACGAAAACGATGCCATTTTTCAAAGAGACTCTTGCAATGCTAGTCGCAAAATCTCAAATAACATAACGCCTTATCTGACGGAGTACATCTTAACCAGCTTGATTATTTTATTTTATTATTATAAATAATATACCACCAACCTACTATAAGAAGGGTTCTGGGTTAACCAAACCTTCTTGTTACGGGTGCGTGCCTTGTGTGGCCTTCTCAGAACTCCATCACAATGTATCTTCTCATCATCATATCCTATCATCTGTTATTCACATGGCATGACGTAACATTGGATGAATTAGTGACCAAATTTTAATCAGCTCATTTCCTTCCACTCCCAAAGAGCAAGGTTAGTTCAAATCGAAATGGAATCTTTCCAATCTCTTCGCTAAATTTCATATGAAACCAAACCACATCTTTTCCAAGTTTAAATTTAGATTAGGTACATAGTCATAATATATCTGGATGTGACAAATACAACTAATTTGACTTGATTACATCTTAATATGAAGAAAATCATCATCATCATTCACATATCATGGACTCAAATCCTCCTCATATTATTAGCATTAGCCTAGTCAAAAGGTGTCATACGCTACGCATCCACGTCTGGACCTTCATCTCCAATTCTCACTTTTTTCAAGAACTTACTATTACTTGAGCTGAGCTCGCTCTTGAATGTTATGTGTGAACGTGAAGGTGACGACGATGAGACTTTATCCAACCATGACCTTATCACCATCACCATTCTCAATATGTACAAATTATCCAATCCGACGATCCAAAATAACATTGAACGAGAGAGATCTTTGAACAGCCTATATGATGATTCATGAAAACAATCACAAACTAAACCAAAACTTAGTTAAGTCATTTGGTTTAATAGATGACATTCACGTGTTTTATCACCGTGTTTTACCTAGGTCTAGGTCAAACTTCAAGCAATTAAGACGAGACATGATGTACGACAAATTTAACTCGATTTTTTATATTCAGACTCAAAGTTCATGGCCCATATCTCAACTCATCTGCCTATCTATCTAAACTAGACCGTCTAGCATTACGTTGTGGCTAAAACAAACCGCTCATTGTCGCCATCGACCTTGATTTATAGTAAAATGAACCATATTTTATCTTATCAACGGAAGTTTACAAACAAAAACAAAAGGAATCATAAAAAATATTTCTTTGTGAAAAACAAACAACTTGATTTTGATTCAATGAGCAAGATCACTCCACTTCCGATCCCGAACCAATGCCAGGAAGTTATTACATTAGTTTTTTACTACTTGTATTTGTATCCCATCATCCCTCGATCCCTGTAAACATTCATGACACGAATAAGGAAAGGAAAACGAAATAAAATAGAATTTTTTTATCATGACTATGACTTTGACACAGGTAAACATTTTTCCAATCCCATCTCATGTGCCATTTCACTCGGATTCTAAAAGGTTTTATCCTTCTTTTTTCTTCATCAGTTTCCATTTTTCCATTATCATTGTCACTCTTCATGAATGTAAAATGGAACTTCTTCCAAGAAATCCAAATCCTCGATTCAATTCAAACCCGTGAAACTAACTGCGTAGTAAAAAAATCTTTTTCACATCAATTCTTAATTCGCTTTGCATACCTTCCCACTGTCCCGTACCTTGCCATTTTTTCACTCTAAATAACTAAAATTACATCACTTTCCTACTCAAAACCACGTACAAAAATGCTTCTCTGCTGTCTGCTCACGGTTTCCCGTTTCCATCCCCTGCTACATTAAACTTCTGCTTCATATATCATAGAAAAAACTCATAAAGATAAACAGATTTATCTACATTTCTAAACTAAAAAAATAAAAATTTGCAAGACCATTTAGGAAAATGTGCAAAATGAAGTGCCAAACATTCCATACCATACGCTAGGAAGATTTATTTTTATTTCGAAAAAAAAACATCAAAAAGGACAGGGGAAAATGCAGACACGCTTACCCAAAACAGTTTTAGGTGTACATGCACATATTTTTCTCCTCCTTTCCTTAAGTAGATTTTATTAGCAAACATTTAGCTGATTAAGTTCTCTAAAATAAATATTATTGGATGGGGTGTGGTACGATCTCAGACCCAGTCGAAAAGTATACGCACGGCACACGGTACAGTACAGAAGGATGGATCCTTCTAATCATCACATCCTTCAAGAAACAAAACTTCCGATTCATCTCTGCTCATTACGTGTACATTGAAAATGTGACATGGCGTGTTTTCCCTTTCCTCCTTCATAAAAAAACTTTTGCCACTTGTCGTTCCTTCAAAAAAAATATCCACCTTCTTCACACGTAAATCCTAACAAAGTATCATAGTTTTGGAGTCAAAACAGTAGACTATTGCATTGCGAAATTACGGTTACAGAACACGGCATGAGTAGAATTTTCATTTGACTAAAATTAGATCCTCCTCTCCTTAACAGATTTCTTTTCTCCACATACCCATATCAAGACAAGACATTGCATTGCAGCGTCGTCGTCGCCATCATTTTCATTTCTACTATTGGAAAAAAGTGTTTATTGCCTGCCAGCCAACCCTAGTCTATGCTGCTTCCTATTTTTTTTTGCAATTTATGTGACTCCGACTCACTTCCTTTCAATTTATACTTATAACTTATAGCGCAGGCGACTTGAAGACGTGCATTACACCCAAGCAGCAAATACATATAAGAATTCTTGCTCTTTAAAAAAAACTACAATCCGATGAGATTAAATCTGGTGCAAGCAAGAGGAGATGAAAGAAGCTATCTGTTTCCCCTTGATCCCCATCATCAGTCACTAAACTACAATGAACATTCCATCCAAATTCCTTTTTTCCTTTTGACTGTGTCAGAGCAAACTGACAACCAAGTGCAAAGATGCTCATCGTCATCGTCATCATCACCCCTATCATATCTTTTCCCTTCTCTCTTCTTTTTCTAACCGTTTATTTCCGGTTCCACCACCGGATCTCTTATCTGGCAATGGGATTATCCCACCTCTCCCATGTTATGTTTTCCTTTTCCATTATAAACTTTTAACTCAAAATATCAATACTGTCATATATAAGTAAATTAGTCACAGTCATAGTCAAAGTAGTTTAGTTTTAGTTTGTTTCGTTTCTCAAAACTCAAGGCTGGATTCGTTGGATTTGCAAATACCTTATCGCTTAATGACACACTTTGTCTACGCACTATCTTCTGCCCTGAAAAAATCTTTTCTTTTGCTTCCATGATGAAGTTGAAGGTTTGCTTGGCTGTCGTCTCAGAAAAACATATAACCTACCGACTCCTTGTCGTTCATCATCCAACCTATCCATCCAAAAGTTTTTTTTCTCTCTCTCTGAAACTTTGTCTTCTTCAATGTCTCTAGAACATAACAATGGGATTTTCATTCCCATCACTCATTAAACTCTTTCTTCATTTTGCACCATTACCATTATATCATTATTATCATCTTCATAATGAGAAAAGTTCTTTCTGTGGAATAGTTATAGCTTGTTTTAATTTAGTTCAAGTTTACATGTTTTGAAACTTGCTTTTCAACCAATCTGCCCATTCGTTCTTCCTACTGACAAGACAACGAAGACAGATACAGCCAAGTCGTGTCGTAACTCATATAAGATCGTAAAATCTTGTATTACGTACTTACAAAGAGATATGGTAATACTTTTATATAATGATGCTAATTAAAAGCTCAAACATCAACATCATTGTTTTTGTTTTGTTTGCGTCATTCCTAACATCCCATTTCTATTCCATACCACATCACACCATCAGACCATATTTTCCTTAGGAAATAATGGTAATTGTGCAGTTTCATGCAAAATATAGAATTGGAAGCTTTTATGCTGCGTAATTTTGCTTTCACTTCTTCATTCTTGTCAACTCATCCGATTCATATACTATTATCCATGCAATGCATGCATCAATGTCAAGATAAATTGCATGATAGTTTCACAAGTCGGGCGTCACGGAGAACAGCGTCGCCGCAACAGTCAACTTACACCAGAGAAGATAGAAATCTAGCATTGTGCTACGTTGTTACATTGTGCATTGTCATCATCATCTTCAGTCTCATTCCAAACTATCTCTGGTATCTTGAAAAGTGTTACGTGGGATCAACCAAGATGTTCTATTTCCAGAGTTATGGGAGGAACGAGTAGGCAGGCATTTAAAGTGGTCAGCGTCATGCGAAATAACAATCAAAAACGTATTTCTGCTCATGAGCTTACGTACGGAGAATGAATGACGATGAGTTGCTGATTAAGACACCACAAGCAAAAGCCAACGCCAATTCACATGAATTTCCTGACATGCATCAGCCAGCAACAAAAGAGCAAGTAAAATGCATTGTGCAAATGACCCACTTGACTTTCTTTCCTATACCCCCGTCTCTATTCTCCCATTCTATTCTATTCTACTATACTTTTTTTGCTGAAAGTGCAGACCGACGCTGATGAATGCGCCTGGTATTCGCAAAATCAATATTGGTATTAGCACACTGGAGTGGAGCGGAGAACTAAAGCGGAACAGGTTCAGTACGACTATACGACCCAGAAATCACAGGACCATTTATCTATCTAGCTACAAGCTCCACTCGACAGATGTGCAGTTTTTTTACAGAACAAAAGTGAAAGCACAAAGAAAACATGTAATTTTGCGAAAAACTCACAAATGAACGGATGATAATAGAATGGTAAAATCTCTATCATAAATAAACACTAATCAATAGCTCAACAAAAGAACAAGGTCATCCAAAGGTGATTGATTCATGATTCATCAATCATTGATTGACTCATAGGCATAGCACAGAGGTCAAGAAGAAACGAAAGATATACATGACTTTAAAAACAACGTGCAAATGTTGTTTTACGGTGAAATGAAAATGAATCAGAGGTATGTATGTAGTAGTTATATCTTCTTTCAATATTTGGGAGGCGCCACCGACTTCAAATTTGGCATTAGCCCCACCATCCTCTATTCGGCCTTAGTATCGACAGTGACAACGTCCTGGGCGGTGGTGCCAAGTGCCAGGATTCTCCGAATATTTTTGGATTAAGTAGCCACCACCGCCACCAGCACATCATGATGATGAGTTTCATGCTATTATCTCCATCTCCGCCCTCCTCATTTTACTGACATACATAAATAAATTCATACGTATTTTCACCTGCAATGCAGACTCCAGCCGGCAAAGCAGCTTTTCTTTTCCTCTTACGCCAAAACATTCTTTCCTTCCAGTTCCATCCCATTCCAGTTCAGCCTGGTTTAGTTTAATTTTATTTATGAATTTATGACAATAGAAATGGAATTATTATACTGATGAGATCTGAGAAGACAAGGCAGTAGCATGAGCCCCAGCTCCACACCGAACCGACACCCAACTAACAAAGTAGGACTAGTGGGAGGGAGGGAGCAACAAAAAGGATAAGAGATAATACTGGACTGGAGCATAATAGTACTGGACAAAGCCAACCCAAAAGTCAGGCTGGAAGTCTCATAAATTTTGTTAACAGCTAGGCAGGTATAACTACCGAGGAGGTCTAGAGGATCCAATTGATATTCATGAATTCAGCTAATTTATTTGCAAATCATATGATTTGGTTGGATGATCGGCATCATCACCGAGAAGAACAAGCCAAAAACAAGGAGAGTATGACCCATGATGAAAGTTAACACGCAAGCGAGCCGATCGGGTGGACAGCCTAATTTATGTTTGGCTTAACACAAAGAGCCAAATCCAACTAAAGAAAAAAACTGACTATATCGAACGGCATCGGAAGCAATTATGCTAAAAATGTATAATAAAAGGGGTTTTAGTCAATAAATGGATTATTGATTTCATTTTCTTGTCAGTGGTTATTTGTGCAACGAATGCATGACTTATCGTTTAGACTTTTGGAGTGGATGGATCGAGAGATAAGGATAAAGAGAGGAAAAAAGATAGGATGCCGATCCCGATGCGTGATGATGACGATGACAGCTCGTGCTCCTGAATTGATATATGTACAATTTTTGAATACAATAGCCAACCAGGTAGTTCATCTATTGTCTATTGAATAACAACAGAATGAAAACATTGAATTTTGAATGGACTGGAATGTCAAATGATTTCGTCGCGTGATCCCCTCGATTTCCTTCCCACAATACAATGGATAATAATAATAACCCCGTACCAACCTAACCAACAAGCAAATGTCAATAACAGTTTAGCTTTCCTTCTTTCTACTTCATTTCCTACTTGAAGATATTCTGGTCACGAACGAACTCTGATGATGATGATGGTGAAATCCAAGTGGACTCATATCCCCTACCATTTTCTTACTGTATGACAAGTATTATCTTTCATTATAGACGTGGCCTTGATGTGGAAATGTAACTGGAATGATAGGTTTTTCTTGGTTGGAATGAATGAAAGAAACGGAAAGGATATAAAACAGCTCTGCTGTTGGACTTACCTCACAGGAGAAGCATTCCCGGTTGACCCATGTCGACGGTTATTGGAAGAGGCAAGGGTGCTGTTATTCTGATGAGAATGAGACTGCGTATGGTAATGATGACGTGAACAGACTTGATGATTCTCGGCTCCTCCCTGTTGATGACCTGTAGAAGAGCTCCCTTGCCCTTGCCCACCTGAAGATGAGTTAGCCCCCGTGGTTGCTGAGGAATTTCTACCCGCTTCACCACGACCACCACTATTCCCTACCTTTCCGGAGTTTTTGAATTGATCAGAAGGTGCTGATCTTCTTCTGCTCCGGCCCCCTCCTTGGGATAGATTGGTACAATGTCTGCAATGCGGGGAGACATACACTCCCCCGCTGGAACTGGGAGTACTTGCTCCACTTGAGTTAGATGGTGTTGGGCTAGTACCTCTTCGAAGGTCTTGATTCCTAGCGCTGCCCAGGGAGGTGGACAAATGACCCTGGGATAAGCTTGCTGATCGTTTACTCGCTGTGAATATTCTTGTCCTACTGCCTGAAGAAATGCCGGAGCGAGGGGAAGTCCCCTCTCCAGTATCCGAACTTGAACCTCTATTAAGCCCTCCCGCTAATCCTGATAATCGCCCTTTCGCTGTTCCAGAGGAAGAACCTGCGGATGATAACGTATCTGGTGACCTCGTTCTACGACTATTGCTTCCCAAACCCGACTTAAACTGATCAGCATTTCCGATTCCTTTAGCCGCTTGGCCCGAGTTATCTGTGGAATTCTCCACGGTGTTGGTGCTACTACTGCTATGTCTTGCTAGGTGCTGCTGTTGTTGCTGATGACGATTGAGATTCGTCTTCCCAATCAAATTCGTGTTTCGAGGGGATGACGCCGACGTCCTCTTCGAAAAACTACTACCCTTCCCTCCTGCCGTTGATACTTTACTGTTAGAGAGCCCGTTGGTGTGTGAATACCCACTATTCGCATTTGTGGTGGTCACAGCTGCCCCGGATACTGAAACTGCCTCGTCATTTTCGTGTCCATTATTGTTTCGATTGTTGCTGCTTGAGGTGTTTCTATTCTTTAACATTTCTCCGACTATTTCAAAGTCTCACTATGGAGGGGCTTTAGTATTCATAGAGATGCAGAGCTACATTGCTTCATAACATTTCTCCAATCATTATGTCATGCGACGATCACTCCCATCCCTAATGCTCTCTCCAACAAGTACACTTTCGATTTGAAATATAATTCAAACTCCAAACAATTTACTCCACAACCACAACGGCAAAAAGCACACAACTTAAATTCTTAGTCCTTAAGTCTATTAAAAGTAATTTTGTCCAGGAATTCATCTTTAACCATTATTAGGTTCATCAATCACAACCATCAAACCTCGAAACACACTTGACTTTTTTGAAGATGATCTTTGATCTTCAAAACCTCCTAGGCAAGGCAAGTCCTAATCGTCAATCCTTCCTCCGTTCCTCCCGTCCTGGAACAAAAAGAAACAAAAACAGTTAAACATTATAATTTCAATTCATACAATTTTGCAGCTAACATCATATAGGATAGGTAAATTAGCTATACACAGCACAGCCAACTTTTTAATTCACTTCCATCATTAAATTAACATTAAATACTGACCAATTAGTCTTACTTCTCCTCTCCAAATCACGCACACAGTCTTCCGCTTCTCAATTGTCAATCCTAACTAACTTGCCAACTTTTTGCGGTTGCCTTTTAATTTAAATGAGAATGAACACTGGTTTAACTCCAAATGGATGATTTCAAATCTTTGCTGTTACATGTAAAAAATAAATTGCAATTTTGAATTTGCATTTTTAGTAAACTAAAACTATTGCATTCTACCAAACCCCCAGCTCCTCCACTCCACTGTCCACTAAAATTGAAATCGATTTTTTTACTAACAACTAACTACTTTACAGTTTGTTCTCGTTAGAACAAGGTATAAATATAACGGTGGAAATGAGCAAGCTCCTCCTATTCTCCAGTGATGTCGACCAGTTAGCCCAACTCCCAAAATCACACTTTTCTTCCCTTCCTCGCTTCCCAACACTTCCCAACAACATTTTTGCTTTCACTTCAATTAATTATTTTCAAAAAAGGTGCTTTTACGTCTACTCCAAAATCAGCAGTGCTTTCACTATCTTAAAAACACTCCGACTTTTTTCATAAGTGAATTGACTGCATCAGAAAGCAAATGAGAAGTGAAAGAGAAAAAGGAGGAGGATTTTTGTTGCAAGAAGAAAAGCAAAAGGTAAAATTAAAACAGAACGGATCGATCGATAAATAAAAAGTTTTTTCTCCAACAAAAGGTTTCAGTTTGCCGGTCGTCCTAAGTTGGTACTAATACTCTATGACTGGTTGGGAATGTATAGTTTTTAAAGGCACATGGGCTATGAGTTGAAGGGAAATGGGAAAGCATGAGCTGGAACAAAGCATTTTTTGCTGGCCTTTGTTCTCGCGTCTATCATATCATGGGCCATATTATGCATTGGATTGGGAATGGGATAAATGAATCCAACTAACTCTCCGGAAGGAAATGCAAAAATAAGCCCATTTTTAGCAAAGGGAAAATATGTTTGGAATGTGTTTTATTTTTGATTTTTGTAAAATATAGAATATTTTGAAAATTATTTAAAAATAAAATATGTTGGATATTTCGGATTCTGTGGAATAGGCAGGCATTAATAAAGTGAAAGAAGCGGTGAAAGGAGAAAGCTTTCCTCATGTTATTTCCTACCGCTTTCTCGCTACAGCTAAAACTAAAACAATGCATTTTTCTGCATGGATGTGTTCTTGTGAACTTTCTTCGAACATAACGAGACTTGCAAAGTAAGTGCAAAGTCAACTGTATGGTCTTTGCCCTGGCTTGCTTTTGCTTGACATAGTTGGAGAAAGTCCGAGATTTTTTTAGCGACTGTATATAGTCTTTCCTTTCTCTTTTTTAGGACGACCCCCTTCCGACTTATGGCTAAGTATGTATGTCTATGTGGCTGGTTGGTATGTAATGTATTTATAGATGATGATGATGTGCTATCGATCCAACCAGAGAAACAGCTTTCTCCTCATCGCCAGTTCCCACAGTGTCTCCTTTCTTTTTCATTGCATATGCCACTTTTCTCTCTAGTTATTTTCCTACTTACGAGTAGGTAGTAAAATCTTACTTATACCTATCCATATGCTCTTATTCTGGGTTACCCTATCGTGAGAAAGGAGGACAGGAAGAAACTTATAATAATATGCTTACGTCAAGTCAACCAGCCTTTGCAATAACTCCTCCGCAAATAAAAACTTCCTTAGAGAAAATAAAACGGAAGAGGAGAAAAATAGAAAGAAAAGGTTCCTTTTTATAATGTCGTTGGTAATGCAATTCATCATGATTGTCGTCGGTCGGTCGTCCCATATGTCGCATTACTTATATGAAAGGATTTTATAGTGATAAGGCGTAGGTGTATTAGATTAAATGTCTATATTCTAATCGGTTTTGTTATGTCGGATCGGATGCAGCATGTCAAAGATGTGATGATGATGTCGTTCATGCCCACATTTTTTTAATATAAAAAAGTCTGCTGTTATTTCGTACTTTGTGCAGTGACTGGAATGTTCCTAATTATAGAACGGAATGTGGGGAAAACAATGGAAACTTTTTATCGCTGGAGGCAAGCAGACTACTGGAATAAAAGATAATGAGCTTATCTGACTAATAATTATATTTTTTCCTTTGATACTGTGTCGTACAATATGATAGCCTGATTATAGGTTCAATTATTTCAACCAGTAAACAGTACGCTACGCAGTTTGCAAAAAGATTGTTGTAGAGATTCAAATGTTATTTTGTATTGTTGTTTACTATTATGCAATGATGATTTGAAATTGATGGGAACTTTGTGAGGAAGGAGTGGAATGCGGTTTTGCAACTTTACGCTATTTCTGACATGAGTAAATTATTCCCACAGGACTGGACTGGAAGACTAATAAGATAAATTACCTTAATCAAGTTCTACATTATTTGGAATGCATTAGGATATGATTGCGTAATGCAATAGGAAAATCATTTATTTCAAAGAACCTCTAGTTCTAACTCTAACGTACATGGTTGTTGGTAGACTACCTATGTATTCATTGTTACATAGTCAGCTTTGAAATTTTGAAGTCGAAATGGGGCAGGTCAGTAATCAAACAGGTAATTACAATTTGTAACAAGACAAAATATAGCAAGGATAAATGAAAACACACTTGAAATTTTTACTCTCTAGATAATACTTTCATTAGATAGAAACAAACTAACGATACGAATGTTTTCCTCGTATAGTTGTAAGTTTGATTTCCAGAAAGGAAAATGCATGTTCTGGTCATGAGTTTTTGAAAGAAACAAAGTTTGGATATTTTAGTAGTTGTAAGAATTACAAATAGATTATGTGAGTGACGAGTGTCAAAAATGATATTTATCTAGCTTGATTACTGTTCTTGATTCTGTGTATTTATGGAAAATTTAGATCAGGTATATGGCACGGTCCCAAAGATCAGGACTAAAGAAACCTTTAATAAAATGACCGATTAGGTGACCTCACAATGACAATTGGCTATCATAAAATATGCGACATTATCTAAAGGTACTTGGTAATTGGGAGGAAAGTAACAAAATGATATATTGTCCTATGCTACGGATATAACAAGTAGTCATTCCCAAAAGGCTTGATTCCCAATTCCTCAACCTCCCTCTTGCGTTATATAGGTCTACAAATACAACTGATGTCTATAACTGTGATACACTTTCCATTTATGTATTTTCCTTATCTAATATTATTGTATTATTATTAATATGGATTGATGACTAGCAACTTGCTTGGCACTGCACTGCACTTCTTCCTTCATGGAAAAGTACAGAGAAAAATATTTTTAGAAAGGGAAGGTCAATGGATTTTGGTAATAATACTAATAATAGAAATATCCCATCCCATAAACAGAGATTCTATTAATTTCAGTGACAGTAAATAAGCATGAGCATAATATAGAAAACATCTGTCCAGAACATAAAAAAATTGGCTTAGCTGGGAATTATTAATTGATAGTAATACAGTCATCAATCAGCAACCGTGCATGGTCTTAAAACTTAATTAATTACCAATTAATTAACAAGGTTTGTAAATATGAATGCACAATTGCTCAGACAAACACGAAATAAACTATCGCAGGCAATATGGGGACAAGTGAGATTTTTGGATTACATTTCATACAAGCCGTATATATGCCAGGATAGATAACTTTAGACAAGGTCGATTCAATCATGAATGGAAATTGTAAATAGAAAATAAGTTATCTAGGTAAGTAATAACCGACTTCACAAACAATTCTTGATTAAAAGCAGAGTTCATTCGGTTTAATTTAATTCCATACCTGAGTTCTGGCTTATTGCCTTTCCACGAGAAAAATGCTTCAAGAAACCACAATCCCAACTAAATAAAAGTTTAAAAATTACACCTTCAATCACCTTGATAAATACATTAAGCATGAGCTCATCTCCCAAAATTTTCCCACGGGTAAGGTAAAATGGTTAATATATTGAAGCGGAGCCGGCTAGCTTCCTTCTTCAATCCCTACTACAAACTATTTTTTACGACAAGCATTTGCAAATCTGTTCTATTTTTCTCCACATTTATTGCAAACATAATGATGAGTGGCATAGCTAATACTAAAGCTCTGTCCTAAGATTTAAGATGAAATGTTGGTAAATCATATAGCTGGTGTTACATAACAAAACTTTCGAAATCAAGCCTGCTCAGAAGATACTGAAGCAATCACGCTCAATCACAATTCGCTAATGGAATGGCATATGACAAGATATTTGTCTTCCTTCTCGTTAATTTAGTGTAATTTACTTCACTTTTCTGCTTTCAAGGTTCTTCCTCAAATTAAATTTCTTCGAATTGATTCCTCCAAGGTCTCGAATTTCTGTGCAGTTTTGTAAAAGCAAAGTAATTCATTTGGCATGACTCATACAATGATTCATTTTCCTTACCTTTATTAGTAAATGTTGATGAAGTTTATCTTAATCCAGTCTTTTTCCAAGAAAAAAATGAAAGAAAGTTTTCCAGTGAAAATTTCAAATTGTTTGAATCGAATTTCACTGCCCCAACTCTTGCTAAAGTCCCTTAAAATAAAACTTGATAAAGTCACTCTGAAGAATCGTATGCAGAACCATTTTTACAAAGTGGTTGAGACAACGCGCGTGCAAGCAATGACAATCATGTTGGGCAATGGTCATTAAATCCCCAAAATTAAAAACGCACTTGTTTTTGCTTTTTTTTAATTATATCATACTCATTCAGCGCATCACTTGTCACTCATGGACTGTGCCATTTTCATCGAAACAAAGCTAATCTGTTTAAACAGCATTCCTTTCCCTGTCATATCGCACAGTACGCACTACGAACTATAATGTTGACAAATAATAACTGGAAATTTGCATTGTTTCGCAGTAAAAATTCCAATTTTATAGTCACTTCCCATGAAATGTTCAAACTATTTTAGCGCTTGGCTGGAATGTACAAAAACGTGTGATTGCTATTGTCATAATTAGTTTGTGTTATTCCAACTTTCCATTTTCCATGTAACTAACTAACTGTATTTAACATGTTCACTTTTTTCACACTAAATATACCTGATTAGATAAGTAAATCAGATCACAACACCACGCGAAATGTAAATATTTTAGTGTTCAACATGTCATTACGGTGCGGAATCCCATAACATGGATAATATGACTCATTCGTGTCATAAATGATGCGTCATGGGACGACATACGGGCAGGTGTCATGTAATGATGTAATTGATTCTAATTCTCTGTTTATTCTACTTTTGTTTCACTACTACACGGTATGCGAAACGATAAAAAAACGTTTTCGTCCATTGACACAATAGCTATAATCACAATTGACATAATAATCAGTCAATGCTTCCCGACAAAACACTGAAACAAATTGTTCATTGTTACATGCTAATATCCTAGTCCTTCTTCTACCAACAACGTTCAAAACATCACATCACAAATTACCATGAATCTGAAAAACAAAATCCGGATCCCGATATCCATGCATTCTGCATGAGATGAGACGCAAACTTCTTCTGTACAAAAATAAGTATGTTCAACTCAACCGCACCGTTACCGATGAACTTTTTGTTAGGAGCCTGCATATTTCATAAGTATCTGCATATCAACTTCGGATTGTAAATATTTTATGATGCTATGCTATGCTGCTGTTAGTATTCCATAGGCACATGTCCATAAAATTAAGTTCTTCCATCCATATTCCTCCATGAACTCACTCACAATCAGCTCACATCTCTAATGCAAGGTACCTAGATTGTGTATTATGAATCCGCATTTACCTGGATTTCAGGATTTTATAATTTTTACAATGGAACAGTAACGCACCCACACAGACACACACACGCTTATCAATATTTTACATACCGAGTAGAATGCATGTAGGTATGCATATTTATGTATGTATGCATTTTATGCTGCTCCGAGTGTAAATAAACAGTAGACACTAAACACAAAAGGGAAAACTTATTGACGGACACTATCCAATATTGTAAAGAGCCAAACAATAAACAAATTCATTCATGAAAAATGAGCTATTTTGTACGAACTGGGATGTACCTATCCATTATCAATCCATCCATACAGAGTACTTACTTAGGTATATCGTGTATGGCAGTAGTCTTGT
>JAQGAI010000066.1:0-29763 GCA_034696905.1 Lepidocyrtus violaceus | reverse complement strand
TGTTTTTAGTTGTCAATGAGATTTTTTGTCGTGATCAATAAACTCCCTCTAACTAGCTTGAGAACGTTTTTTATCCGTGTAACTACATTAGTTTGCAGATCTTTTGTATATGATATCTGTGGCCATAATACAATATTGTTAGGTTGATTCGTAAAAAACATTCTTTCTAAACAAGTGGAGAGATTGTCTGGCTGGAGGATATTGAATGGAAGTTTGAGCGGATAGCCTAGTTCCGAAAGTGGTTTTTGAACCAATCAATAAATGGAAATTATTCTGAGGAAGTTTTACTTTTTTAAGTTTATGGGAGATCGATATAGCTAGTTTGTCTGTGCAATGTTTCCTTCTCTTCTGCCTAGTAGCAATGCAGGGTAATATTATTGCAGTGGAACAGGTTGCAACAAACTATCATCCTCTCATGAAGATGAATGAGAAGAGAAACATTTTGTCTAGTCTGAAAGTATAAATATTTGCATTGTGCAATGGGAAGCTCAAGCTCAAGAACGGACTTGTAGAAAACTGCTGCGGAGCAAGTGGCGCAAGATGCATTTTTATCTCTTTAGAAGCCTTACGGAAGGTTAAGTACACATTATGTAAATATCGAGATGGAATTTTATTGGGATAAGGTCATATGCCTTGGAAAATGTGTACCAAGCCAAACCAATATACCTTCTTTCACAAATGCATAATATGTCGATCAGTTCATGATATAAAAAAAGTTCAGCAACTTTAGTGCAAAGTCAATAATGGGCAGAAACAAGAAGATAAATATGAAATTGCATGCTTATTATTATTGTCTTGCTATTACCCATCCATCTCTCTGTAGTTTTGTCTTGTTATAATTCAAGTTCCTGATAATCATTAAGGACTAATGTTTCTACTCTTTATCCGTCTTGTTTTCATTTGTAAAAAATTGCTTTCTTCATGCTCAATGTTTATATTGTCGGTTGAGGCTTTGGACGAGTGTAACTTGATGTAGATGTTGTTGTTGATGACGGCGGTGGTGGTGATTATGATGACTAAACTAACTTGGGATAATTTTTTTTTATTTCTGGTTACTTCACACAAATAAATATACCAACAACATCAACATGGTCAAGCGTTAGCTGATTGTGAGATTTTTGCTGTGGTCTTGGGTCACCGTTAATGTGGTCATTGCAAAAGTTTTTCTCTCTGCTTTTTAGTGTTTAGCTTGTTCCTTTTCTCCCTATTGCTGCTGTTGGTGAACTTGATGTCAAAGGAATGCAACAAAAAATCAGATTGACTGATGGTCATGTCATGAAACAATGAAGGGGGTCATTAATCATATTTTCCTTAAAGTAAAGATTGGTAGCGCCGAGGAAAGAAGAAGACTGTATAAAAAAAGTTGTAACTGAATACTCAGCTAAAAGTCACATCAGTAGATATCGAGAAGACGAGAGTTTGTACGATTGTTTTATTAAAGTAAGTCTGTCTGTGTGCAAGCTTTCAAAGATATGGCTGAAGCAACTCCTTCAGCAAGTTTTGCCTTTATCAAATGATAAAAGCAAAGAAGATTTTTTTCTCAATTGTAGCATAAATTTTTAAGAACGAACGTAGTCAATGTAGTGCCATGCCTCTACCACGGTCATCATTATCAAGTTACTAAAAAACCAGCTGATTTTTTTACAACTTTTAAAAAATGACTGTACTAGGGCGAGTGACTGATGGATTAGTGAAATCTGTCTATTCAATCCTTGCATGTGTGTGGTTCTTTCTGAAGGTGGTACTTTTTTTACAAGCTGCCTCGGCTCAGACTAAATAATTGTTTTCAAATAAACAATGAAAAGTGGCGATTTGTTGGGAATGCATTTGAGGTGATTGCTTGATCACATCACTACATAGCGAAAGTATAAAATCACTAACGCGTACGCTAATACATGGATAGATGCTTCATTGCAATTTTTTCTCCTTAAAAATGTCTTCTTGACAGCCAGGTAGTAATAGTGGTGGGAAAATCTGCGTGTCTTGTCGCATTTAACCTTTTGGCACGCAAATATTTACTTGTCGGATTGATCGGTCACATACGTTTTGACATCATTAACATTTTTGTCTTCATTAATACCTTTCACTATCCAATAATCATCATAATGTCCCTAGTTTCTCCACAGCATATTTGGCTGGACCGGCGACCAAATGGATTGCATTTTTTTTTAACAAAAAAGGGATGTGATGGATTTATTGGTTTATAGAAAGAAAACGTATCTAACCTACCTAATATATCAAATGGAATTGTTTATTTATATAATACGGATTTTAGGCAATTTACAGAGAAACCCATTTCAAGTTTTTGTTACGTTCCTAACAATCATTTTATTACATCAATAAGAATTAAAGGGAACCCTGAGAAGAGGAACCCATCCCCAATCCTTTCTTCTATTCTTCTTTTTTTTTAAATCTCAAACTCAATCCTTTCCTTTTCAGTATTATTGCATCACCACCACCATCAGATCAGACCATCAGCCAGTACCACCGACCGACCTTATGTACCCCAGCCAAAGTACCACATGCATGGAGAGCAACCACCACAAACAAAAATACAATCAAGTACCACCACCAAACAGTGATTTTCCCATCATAGTAATAACACACAATCATGATGATCATCATCATTTCATCAAACCGATATGATAGGATCGGCTCCTCTCACTTCTTATATTTCGAGACGAACAGATGAAGAACGTATGAAACGGATGATGATGATGATAATACAATGCAAAGAGGAAAGCGACATTATTACAATCTTTCTTTTTGATTTTCATCCGTCATAAACCGTCATCATCATCAAATATACAAATAATAAAAAAAAAACTAAGCTACCACCACCCTTTTTTCCTCTTGTTCAAATCTATTTAGAAAGGAACAGGAGAAGAAGAGGAAAACCTTTCTCAACTCTTTTTTAGCAATGCAATTCCATTCCCATTTCCATTAGATCTCTTACTGCCGTACTGCTCCTTTCTTTATCATTAACCGTCCGATTCAACAACGTTTTTTATATATAAGGACTCAACCAATCGTAAAAAAATAGAATGCATCTCATCCTTTCTTCATCCTTAATACTCCTTCTTCCTTCTCAAATAATTTATCAATGGCCATGCTAGCAAAAAAAACTTGAATTAAGACAGGCATATTGTACGGACATGATGCTTCAGCCATATACAAAATAAATAAAAAAACAATTTTCTAAAAGAAACAATTTCAATATAGAAAAAACTCTTTCTTTTTTTGTATGGAGCGATTGTACATTGGCCATAGGTATTTGATATTTCCCACGGCCACGAGCAGAGTTCCTTGGTCATGATGTGATGATCCTTTACATTAAATCTTCCTTCGCCATCCATATCACATGTTGGAAGAATGAACCGCACCTCAATCCATCACAGTATTTTCTAAAGCCAAAAAAAGAAGGAAGCAAGGCTAAGGTTTCAAGAGAGAGAGAGAGTAAGTGAGCTAGAGAGAAAAAATTAAATTCTGAGCTCAAGAAAGGAGAAAGGGATAAAAATGCCCTGTGATACTCTCGGCCTGATCACTCTTCTTATTTTTTTTCTTGTTACATTACACATCTCTCTTTTTTATATCAATGTCGAAAGGGCCTGTACTGTTCAAGGAGGGATGGATGGATGAGAGTGGATGCGTGTAAAGTACCATAAAAAATGGAAGGTAACACATAAAAAATCCATTTTTTATCTTCCACCACCGAGAGGAGCTCTACATATTGGTACGGACGGAGGATATATCGGTGTATCATGAATCATGATCATGCGTATATTTAACTAGAAAAACTGATATTGCATATCGTCTTTTCCTGCTAGGTGAGTATTCAGACTACTTGATACTTTTTTTCTTGATCTCCCTGTCCGTGTCAGTTTGGACTGGGTAAGGGCTGAAGGTTGAGTTGAGAAAGCCAACAATACAATAAGATCAGATCAGAGAACTACCGGTATCTTCTTAACCCTTTTTTCCAACGTTCCTCACATGTTCCATACAAGATCTTGGGAAGAAAGGGAAACATTATTATGTTTTTTATAAGAAAATCCACTCTAGTAAAAAAATATATATCTGTAGAAGGAATTCTTTTTCAACCCTTTCGGTTCATTATATTTAACCTTGTCCCATTTGTATATACCTGCTTGGTGGAGATTCAGACAGGGAGCAATGTGTAGGTACTTATGCTTGTCCCGAGTAAAAAAAAATGTACAATTTTGGTTTTAAAACTGGAAGATTTTCTATTTTTATCTTGAAAGAAAAAAACACTGCTTTTGATATTTGATTTAAGTTTGGAGGAATCGCTTCTGGTTCCCATTCAACATCAGAGTATCGTATCGTCTCTAAACTTGTGACGTGACCCTTACAGACCTACGCCGTTCCAATATGCATGTCTGTTACCTGTTCTATTTATAAAATTGCTTATAAGTAAGAAACATGTACTCATAGGTATAGAGTTCTCTGGACTCTTCCCTTATTATAATAATCTTCCAGGTGTGTTCCCTCAAGAAAAAAACATCTTAACAATACTGACGTGGGAGAGAGATCTTCTCTCTTGCCATCACGTTTTTTTACTCTACTCCCTCCTACAGAACCACGTAGGCCTGTTGTGTTTTTACCTAATTCCCCAACCTAAATCTAGCTTCATTATATTACCATCCCATATAAACTACGGATAAGTACAAGTACTTTATCATCGAAACACAGAATTGTATACTCCCTCCCTAAAACCTCATAATGAATATGACCAACACCACCGGATGATTAATACATAGAAACGGTTACATAAAGTTATGTATACCATTATAAAGTTTATTTCTGGACGGAGGGAAGAAAAAACTCCAGGACATGTGAGAAGGCGACCTTTTAACTACCTTGCCATTGCTTTGTCATATTTTTAACTTGCCTTTTTTACACCAGACAAAAATAACAAATCTCTCCGCAGCTTTAGCTTTTGATATTGTCTACGGTTGTAACTTAAACCTGACCAAAAAAGCATATCGAAATCTTGAGTAAACCCTTTTCCCCTTTTACCTATGTATAGTTGTGAGTGTGTGTGTGCTGCCGCTTTTTTATGAGGCAACCGGCTTATAGTGTAGTAAGATTGGTGTGTCCAGCAAAAACTGTAGGTAGTAAGTTAAGTAGCCGGCGATCTCGTAAAGTAGTAAAAAACATCTGAGGAAAGAAAAAACGGTATACTTGAAACTTTGATCTCTTCCATCACTCTTCCCAAGAATTTTATAACTTTGCGTAGTCATTAAAATGCATTCAGTAAAGGTGGACTGGACTTTAGGAAGCCAAGGAAGAAATATAAAAGCCGAGACGTGAGAGGGAAAGCCTCTCTGTAACTTTATGCTTTACTTTCTGATGTGATATCTTATGAAAAATCGAGTAATTTGAGCAATTGCATCTGTACATATATTTTTTATAGTTTTTCTTTAAGCCCAGTTTTTTTTCTCAGGATTTTACTATCTGATTTCATCAAGAAGGTGTTGTAGAAGAAACGACGATGTGATACGATTCGATTATACATAGCGTCTTATTTTACGTATGGCTACGGATAACAATGATACATTTAATAGGGGAAAAGTGCGTTAGCCTTGTATTCATTTGAATGAGGGAGCAGCCTTACCCAACTCCAGATTTATTTTTGATTTATATTTCAAAGGAGGAAGAATTACATAACATCATCTTTCCACGTTTTTTTCTTACTTGAATGCATGCTCGCTCCTTCTTCTTATACAAATAACAATGCAAAGGCTCCAAAATAAAATAAAAAACGCTCCGGCGGCTCCAGCACAGTCATCATATCGTTCATGCATATATATGCACCTAGGTCAAAGAAATAATTGGGACAAAAACACGGTAGTAATTTTAGAACATTTCCCTTCGTTACAATTCTCTCATTACACTACACTATCTTTTTCTCTAACTGTATTTTCGTCTGGTCTGGCCTGGTAAGTCCACCACCCGCCCATCGGACTGTTTGCCTTTGGGTCGCCTTATTCTCAATATTTCCATTTAATTTTTTCAGTTTTTTCTATTTTGATATTTCCCCTATCATCTTCCATCGTCTTTTCATATCAAACAAAGAAATCACATCACGTACACTTGCGTCAAATGCATCTGAACGTACATTCTACATGTACATGTATATCTACACAATACCATGAAGGAGCTCCATCCAAGTTTATATTTTGGATTAGATTCAGAGAAAAAAAGGACCTTTTCCTTCCACAACAGTTTTTATTTTTCCCCTCCTGATTTTTTGCTTGCACTTACTCTTTTCTTCTGACATTTCTAGTTCATTCAGCAAGGAGCATTTCGATATAAAAACTGGTGACTGACAATCCAGACGGATATTGTTGTGAACGTGCGGAAGATGTGGAGGAATGATGAATAAGCAGAGAAGTAAAATTAAAGGGAAATGGTAACAATTTCACAGTAATATACACATCATTTGAGAATGAAGGAAGGAAGAAGGAAGGGGACTTAAAGCCTTCATTTCTGCTTCAGACAGTTAACTGTCCGACAGATGAAATCATCTGTCTGATACTCTTATTATGTTATTAGAATTGGTAAGAAATACTTCAAGTAGTCATTGCATAACACAGGTACACACTAAACTTAACGGTTCATCATATCATCATGACTTATTTTACCCCGAGAAAAAATCTGCTTAAGTCTCATATCTACCATCATCATCAGGATTAGGTATATTCAACCGAATTTGAATTGGTTATCCTTTATATTCTTTTTGAATATGTATTAAAAGGTTTGAATGATTTTGTATAAATAAGCTGTGTTGTTTTTCCTGACTGTTTCATCATCCTGTGTGAGAAAAAAATTCTCCATTCAGGAGAACTCCCATCCGAACAATTGCAATATTGTATTTTGTGGAGCTCTGCGCACCCTTCACATGACAAGAAGACAAGCTCATATTCTCCTCTCCCTTTCTTCCGTTTATGCTTATACCTTTCTTTGTGCACTTTACTATTTAGATGTGTCATGCTCAAATGAAACATTTTTTGCTTGGATTTTTTCCCTCAACTTCTCTTCTCCAATCCTGTAGCCTCCTTCCCAGCCTTTTTTTGTTACTTCTTTGGTCACGCACACAAAAAAACAGGGAAGAAAAAAACTCATCCCGAGAAAACTAAACATAGCTGAGGGGAAACTCTATTAGAGACCGACAGGATAACGCATGACTGCTTTAGAATATCCGGAAAAAAATCCAAAGGGCTCATTCATTTTCTTTTCATTCATTTTGATAAAATATGTACATAAAAATAACCAACTTGTCACTAACTTGCATGAACTAAAGTAATAGTGACAGTGCCGGTGTTAGTTACGGAACTTTGGAAGGAACCAAGGGAGAGAAAAAACAGTGAATACATTTTTTGTTAGTGTATGCACATACATTAAAATACGAACAATACGTGATTATTACTATGAAGGAATGAAAAAAAATGTAAGGGTGAAAAACGGTCGGGTTCACCGTGGTCGGAGAAAATGATCTGATGATGAAATGGAAGGTTTTTTTTCACAATTTCTATTCTTGTCTGTTTTTTCTGGAATTTAGACATGGCTCACACTCGCAGCAATGTGTGAAGAAAAATCAACAGGATAAAGGTTCACAGCGGTTGGTGATGCTGATACAATGATTCGGCCACGATGTGTTCCCCACTTTTTTTGTATACATTCCATTGTGGAAAAAAATCATTTAAAGTAGTGAAAAATGCTCTACATCCATTCTAAATTTTTTCTCATTGTGTGAAATTAGCAGTGCCATTAACCATTTAGATTATAAAATTTTTATTGTGACAATGGCTAATGCATTTAAACTGGATTCATTTCAATCCAGATCATTATCCTCAGTATCAACGATAACTTGGCGTGGCATCCTTGCAACGGGATATTTTTCACAATTAAACCCTTCTTTGTCATTATGAAACTTCAACCGGCAATTTACGATTCTCAGTCAATTGGTTTCAGTTCCACAAGAATTATTCAGAGTTTTTTTTATTGAGAAAACCCAAATGAAAAAAGAGTTATCATATGATCTTCTTCTCAATACATTTTTTCCCTTTTGACTTTTGATAGGCTAGGGCATTTGTTGAATGAAATAAAAAAAAATGGCAAAAATGGTTCAAGATCAAGAAGGGAAGGGGAAAAGGGGTTAATAAAATGTATCCCACTGCATTTTTATTTATTGACACTCGTTTAAGTGACAATCTTCCTGGTGAGATCACTGGTGAGTTGCGCTATGTCAGTGTGTTTTATTTACTACCCGAGTCACAATAATGATCCCTGCTATGCATGCATGCCCGGGTTGGCTGAGAAAAGATGAATGTTTTTCTGAGGTGGTGACCTCAGCCTAGAAAAATGCATGAACCACTGGAATTTTTCTGATTAAAAAAAATTGTATCGGGAGGGTGAGAAGAAAAAACGGATTCTATCGTATTGTTATATATTTTCATGTGTGGACATCCCTAGCATGCAAAGGCAGAATAATATAAAAAATCTTGCTTTTTGCGTAGTAAAAGAATGTAAGGCAAAATGCATTATATTTCGACAAAATATGAAAAGCTGTTGCACTTCAATGTTTTTTTTCGGTTTATCAAACCTAAATAATCACCACAATTTCAATTATATATTTTTATCTGAGGAAAAGAAGCTCAATCCCATAAAATATCACTTACTCTACTACTGTTAGCAGTTTCGCACACCGAGAGAGCCCAGCCAAGGAAAACAACAGCAACAAGTCAAATACAAGACTCGTAAATATTGTGGCATTTTTTTCCTCCCCACATAAAAAAGAAGAATCCATGTGGAGTGAACTTTTATAAATATTATTATTGGTTTGTTGATCTCATACTATATGCATAAAAGTAGGGGTTTAGCATACTTCTAAAGGCATAGGTATATGTATCTATCTATATGATGTGCAGATATCTAAGAATCATTTTGTAAAAAAAACTGCTTTCGAAGTTGCCAGTTACGAGCTCAACCTTGTCTGTAGTTTTGCTACCACATCACCTTCATCACCACCACCATCAGGATGATCAACAAGAATATCATGATCATGATGAACTCGATATTTCATTCTGGTAGTTTATTTATTTGTTACAAGTTATCCCCCTCTTATATTCTTCCCCATCCGTCCGTCCGTCCGTCCAACTTGACTCAAAAGAGAAGAGCCACGAAGTGAGAATGATTTTTTTTTGCAAAATAGCTACTGCTGCTGGCCAAACAGCAGCAGCCGTCAGGCCGATCGTCGAGACGTTTTATTAGTGTTACCTCCTCACCAAGACAGAATCTGTTTCATTTTGCTCTTGTTTTTTTTCTCTTGACTCCCTCTTTCTTCTCCTGTCACATGGCATGGGAAATCAAGTTTTTCACTTGCATGCTACATTTTAATAGTTTACTAGTAATCGTAATAGTAATATAAAATTTATTTTATAATTCTACTCCTCCTGCTTACCACCATTAACTATCAAAGTACCAGCTACTAGCTTTCCTTGTAATTTTTCCCCTTTTGTAATGCTGCAGATGACTGTGAGTGACTGTGACTGCCGAGCAACTACCGAGAACGCGGAGTGAAATGCAACTCGTTTTTATTCTTCGTCAATTATTTTTTAGCACTGGATCAAATCCAATTCAATCATGTAAGAAAGGCATTTTTTCCTTCCCTTTTTTAGGTTCTCCCAATACAACATAATAAGAGAAAGGATGCATGTAAGTCATGTCCAGCTCTCTTTTTATTTGCCCATTTTGCCTCCAGACGACAGAAGAGAAAGAGAGAAAAAGGTGAAATAAAAATTCCTACCCTAAACCTCTTGCGCGTGTCTCAAAAATTCTAGATTTTATGCAATAAAGTTGTACGCAAATTTTTCTCCCCTGTCTATATCTGAACCACTTAAGCTTTATGTAACTAAGAAATCATGTTTATGTCGATGGTATTCCTTTGTTCAGTCGGATGCCGTAGATTTTAGCAATGTATGAAATTCCGTGATCCTATCATGTATGTAAGATCTACTGCCGAAAAAACCAAACTGCCAATCTTATTCCATTCGTCACGGTCTTCCTCTTTGGTAAAGTCTTCTTTTTGTCACAGTTGTCAGTTGAGTTCCTTTTCGCATCATGGGAATGGGTTGGGAGGCTGCTGGCTTGCTGGCTAACTGGCTCCTTCCCCACCAACGTCTTTTGTTACAAATGAACATCATGGTTGACGATTTTTTTAAAGCTGTTCAAGTGTCAAGTATTTTGCCTAGAAATTTCTTTTTTATCTCAACTCTTCAACTCTTCTCCGCTCCCTTGTTTCAATGAATGTCTATTCATATCGTCGATGCTTTTTCAAGGTAGTATCAATTAATTTTCAACTTGTTCAGCAGCGCAGCGATAATGATAAAAAAGGACATTTTTTTATGATTTCCAGTTTTTCAAACTTTCTACTTGACATAATGTCCTTTGTGGTGATATATTTTGTATGATAACAGCATGAACTACCAAAACACGACAGTTTCTTAAATACATATATAAATAAATAAATAAATAAAATATCCAAAAAAACAACAACTTTGCGATTATTTTTTTTACTTTAACGGTTTTCTGTATTATTCCTCTTTCTTGAAATTTTGTTCCATCCATCAAATTGTTCTTGTATGTATGTATTTCTCCTAACAAAAAAAGTTTTCCTTAAAATCTTACACAGTGTAATTGCAGTATAGTATCATTTATATTTAATATATTATATTTATATTGTAATATGTAGATATAATTCAAATATATATAGATTCATGTATGTATGTATTATTACAGTAGGTATATAATATTTTTTTACAGTAACGGATTATTATACACAAGTACACATATAGCTAGGTATATACAACGATCTTATTATATGAAGTTTTCAAAAAAAAATTGCTCATCATCCTGTTCTTTTCTAAAAAAAACCTTTCCCTTCCCCTTGCTTGGTTTCATTTTATGGTAATTTTTATGTACTTTTTCCTGTTGACATTTTTCTTTTCCTCACCTTCTCTCTTATTTTATACGTATTTTGTATCATCATGTTTTTGTTTTGTCTGTAAATATATTTATATTATTTACCTTTTTTAAATGGAGATTTACTTTTGATTTCCTTTTTTAAGATCACTAAAAAAATCCTTATTATTTTCTTGTAATAATTTCACTTAACAGTTTAGGGAACTTATTACGTGATTCTGTATTATTGAACTACTTTAGTACGTTTTACAATCTGTGTTGTATGTGTAGTTTGGATCGAGACAAAAAAGTAAAATTCTTTTTCTTCATTCACAGTTATGAAATATTTAATACACGTTTTACGTTACAGCTCTAAACATCAAATATAGCTAACCCTAGACTTACATAATATTATTTATAGTACATTGTACAAGTTATGTTGTTGTTTATTTTTAAGACTTGTCTACCTGTGTATTGTTTACTCCTTAAAATCTAAAAAATAGTTTACCTTAGCTTACTTTACTTAACTTACAAGTTATTTTTTTCCTTCATTATAAATCCACGAATTCTACACAAGGTTTAGAAAATCAATGTATATTTGTTTCCGGATGTGAGAAAAATTCATGTACCATTATTTTGTAGATGTGATAAATGTAGAAATAAAAACTATTCACTTTTGTGTATATACCTACCTAAAATATTCCTTTTTTATACTTAACCATTATTATTTAGCTCATATTTTCGTAAACTATCCTAATCCTATCCTAATATATAGATTATTACACCTAAGTACTTTAAATTTGCTGGCTTCACAAGACTAGTCCATTATCAAACGGGAAACAACTCTCAAAACCTTTCCTTTTCAATCAATCAGTTTTTTAACGCTTCATTAGCAATTCATCTCTGTTGAAGAAAAAACATAGTTTTTCCATGAATGTTGTTGTCTTCTTGATAAAACTTATTTTTGGGAAATCTTTTTTTCATTCGATTTTCTTTGGAAGTTGACAAAATAAATATAAAAAAAGTTAGAGGGATAAACTGAAAGTAATGATGATGATGAGTGAATTGTTCGGAATATTGGTTTAATGTGTATTTCTAATCTACTTATAAGGTAAAAAGTTAAGTTTTTAACTTTAAATAAATAGAAAAACTGACCATGGAATGTAAAATCACAAAGATACCTATCTAATCTACAATAGGTATAATAGAGGTAAATATGGAGTGGAATGAAATGTGTTAAAGTAATTGTTGTAGTTTTTGCAACAATGCAACAATCATTCTTTTTTTCTTCTTGTAATTCTCAATTTGACAGTACTGAAAAAAAAAATCCCACGATAGTACTAAGTACAATAATAACAATAACGATAATGATAATTTAGAACATGAAAACATTAAATTCCATCCAAGGATACCTAACCACACACGACTCGCTTTTGCTTGTTGTTTTATTCTAATTTGATGACAGTTTTATCGAAGCTATTTAGTTCTCGTCATAATCACATCATTAGACCATGCCTTTATCTCCTTTTGTGTTTGCATCAATTCAGGTAAACAATAATACGTAATAACAACATTTTACTAAAAATGTACTTTTTTTGCACAAAAATAATAATATTATCAGGCTAATGACGTATGTTTGTATGTAAATGATGTAAAATTGCAAATCACTAAATTCGACTTTCTGCTTCTTTTTTATCATCTGCTAAATGTGTCTTCTTTTTTTAAACTTCAATATAAAATTCCTGTTTTCCCTGCTGCCTCTCCTTCGCTTTTTACCATCTTTAAAGATCTATCTTCATCCTCATTCATTATTCTTGCGATAACGAAAATGTTTTTTTCTATACAAAAATGAATAGTTTTTCTTCTTCTTCATAAAAAGAAATTTGGCACATAACGATGATTGTTTGAAAAATATATAATGCTATATAATAGGAAATTTGGTACTGTGTAATCATCATCATCATCTCTCTCTGCTGTGTTTTCTTTATAATGGATAGTAATAATCATAAACTTACTCACATCAACAACCAGAAACAAGCACAAAAATATCATCATACTTTTCTCTCTCTTAAATATTATAGCAAGTAACAATAATGGTAGTAGGTAAGTAAGTACATAAATGTTAACGCAAACAACGAAATAACTTTATCAATTTTTAAATTCAGTTTGCAAACACAGTTTCATTGTTAAGTTATGTAATCTGAGGGGTGTACATATATTTCCCTTGTCTTGTTAAATATAGTTCAACATGGTAAAATAAAAAATTATATTTGTTGACTTGAATTCGTAATGTCGAAGAGTTTTTGGATGCCAGTCTAACATTTGTTTCTGAATTTTTGGAATTTTAAAACTCACATAATTTCACCGGGCGTAAATCCTTCTGTAATTAAAGCAAACCCTAATTAAAACTATTTAATCTCGAATCATTTTCACTATTTTCAAAAATCTCAACGAGGTTTCCCTTGGATTACTACTTATTTGCATTATTTACGAATTCTCTTCGGTAGTAATTTTTATGTTTGTGTGTGCACCTAATTTTAAAGAAAAGAAAAATCAGAGAATTATTTTCTCTTACCTTTTTCTGTAGAGCAACAAAAGGTTTACATTACAAATCAGTTTTTTCTCATACCGACCCGAGAGCACCGGGATTAAGCTTTGGGCTGCTGTGATGATGATTTGATTGAGCTGAGAAAAATAGCTGGCTTGTTTCGTGGAATGATGTATGGCCACTAAGTGTGAGAATAGGTAACAAAGTTGAAGCTGATGAAAGAGATGATATTCTGCTCCAGTAAGTCCATCGATGTGAATTGAAGCCGCGGTCCATGTCGAATAGTTCATCCAGAAAAAGAATGAATGGGGATGGAGACGATGAAGAGGAAGAAGGTTCAGGATCGTCAGAATGGCAGAAGATTTGAGTTTAGTTCCTTCCTTCCGAGTTCCGAGGATTTGGATTTGGTGTGGTGATTTCAAAAGAAATGTATCCGGAGATACGGTATTGTTGCTCCCTTTTTTATGTTGCATTGTCCATGACGGGAAGAACTAAGAACGAATTCAATGATGATGATGATGACCTTTTCTCAGAGATTCTCAGTTTTAAGTACAAACAGATCATTTCACTTTTTCACTTCTTGTATTGTTGTACTTTTGCATTGTATCATTTTTGTAGAACGGTCATAAAGGAGAAAAAGCCGAACCGACTAAACTGAAACTCCTCAAGTGTAACTTGTTGTGTGTATGTGTATGTGTGTACTTTTCAAATTAAAAGATTTGTTCTGTTTTGGTTCGAAATTAAATTCGTATTCGTCAGTTTTAAAACTTTAGCCATCGGAAAGCATTAAATCATGTTCCTTTTTGGTATTGGTAATGTTGTAAAAGTTTATTTTGGTTTATGGATCTGGTAAAGTTTTTTTTTTGCATCTTTAAATTGAAGATATGAAAACGAAGTTAAGGTCATCTTTTATCGTGCTGTGGTCATCGTAAATAAATGCATGTAAAACATCTCATTATTTGTTGGAATGATGATGATGAAGAAAAAAGTTTCTTGATAATTTTGTTGTGACACACATTAACGTAACCGTTCAAGTAAAGTAAAACGAGCAAACGAAATTCAGAAGTAGATGATGATGAGGGGAGCACCGTAAAAATGTTTGTAGTTATGTAATGTTATATATAAAACACCCGCAAAAACTTTAAAAACAAAAGGAAACCACACACAACTTATGTGTTTGCGTGTTCACAAAATTGCATTCTTTAAAAAAACTGAGAAAATTCAAATTTTTTTCTTCTTCTTTGCTGACGATTTTTATTATTGAAATGTTCATTGTTTAAAATTCTTAGATATAATGCTTAGAGTAATTAAATCTATGGATTACGACTGTTTTTTTTACGTACTTTGTTACGTGTGTAACCGTAAAAGGAATGTTTGTTTTTTACTGAAATTCTACAAATGTATCATAGTTTATGTGTAATATTGTATATTAGGTATGTGTGTATAGTGTGTAGTAGTAGTAGAATAGCGATGAGAGTTACTAGTAAGTAAATATATATATTTCACTGGCATTACTTAATATATTAAACACTGGCATACATAGAGATTTATAAAGTTGACCTGTCTCATGTAATTAGTAAATAGTAAAACATGCACAGTTTCGTTCAGAGTTTGTTTCATTCAGAGGGAGAGGAGAAAAGTTAGCAACGAGTCAACAGTCTCACCGTTTCATTTATGAAATGAAAGATTTTTTTTCTGCTTCTTTCATATATTTTTTTTTCGGTCCGTCTCAATGAATTGAGAAATCGTGAAGTTGCTGTTGTCGCTGATTATGATGATGATGGTGATGTTGATGGGCATTATGACGCTGCTGCTGTTGTTGCTGCAGTTGATTCTGATTGTGGAGATGTGCAAGAATTTGGTTCTGCTGTTGTTGTTGGTGGTGATTGTGATGAGGGAGGTGGTGATGTTGGTGGCTGTTGTTACTGGTATGATTGGATGATGAGGAGGAAGAGCGGTGAGGTGGAGGTAGAACTGACGCTGTTGATCCATCTGGATTATCATTATGATGATGGTGGTGATGATGATGAGATGGAAGTTGTTGTTGCTGTTGATTTTGGGAACGATCAGTCCGGGCATTACTGTTAGTGGCAGTGCTACTTCCCCCGTTGTTGCTTCCTCCGCCGCCACCAGCACTACCACCACCATTTACAACAATTGAAGTAGTTGTTATATGATTATTACTAGAGTTACTCCTGTTATTAGCAGAGGATGGGGTTGGAATGCAATGGTCCAAATCAGAATCCGGCGTGGTGGGCTGTTGTTGGGTGAGATGCTGTTGCTGCGGTGTTTGGGGGGAATGAAGCAGTCGTCAGTGGGCTGCCAAGGATTGAGAGTGAGGTGGCGGCTGGGGAGGTTGATGAGATGGAGGCGACAACATTGGCGGTGAATGGGGTGACATATGACTGTACATTTGCTCTTGGCCCATCATTCCTTCATGACCAGGGACGTTGATTGGAGGAGTCATTCGTTTCTCTTTCTGACGACGATTACAAAACCAGACACGGACTACCTCCTTCTCCAGCTACAAGATTGGTGGGGGGTAAGCAGAAAATACAAAAACAAAACATGAAAATGATGATACACACTTTTCATTTCTCCATCGCATTGACAAAGCGTTCATGGTCTGCAAAGCGATTTCATTGTTGGTGGTACACTTATTTCTAAAAAAAATGTATCACATGTCGTCATTCGAACATGGGATTCAATCTGACTGAACGCATTCCTCTGAACAAGTGTAAAGTGAAAAATCTAATCTTGGCATTATTGGCAAAAAGAATTACAAACGCAACAAAGCTATCAAGTATCAACTAGCGCGAACGAGAAAAGAACATTTGTTAATCTTTCAACTTTACCTGTAGCGTATCTGCCAGTACTGTGATTTCTTGAGCTGAAGGTTTTGGTTGTTTGTGAAAATGCTGTTCTAAAGCTGATTTAATTGACACTTCTATCGACGTCCGCTTTTTCCTTTTCCTACCCTGGGCTGTAAAGGAGAGAAAAGAAAGAGAAAAAACATGTAATGCAATACTCACTCCCAGTCCCAAACAAACGGCAACCATAATGTAAAAAGTCTTGATTGTTCTTCCTTCCACCAACCAACTCCAAAATCAAAAAAGAACACACAAGACCAAAAGACTCAAGAAAACGCACAAATACATACATACATGCAGGAACACATTTTTTTATCAAACAATCACACACACTTATCATCATTATTATCATTGAAATAATCATCACGTGAAATTGTACAAATCAAAGAAGGCCACCTACTAACTTTTTAGAACTGTTTCAAAATGGATATGCAATGCATAGTTAGCTATAAGTGTTTTTTACTTACCAGCAATCTTATCGATGGAAGTCGGTGACCCCGTCGTCGAGTCTAAAAAAAATGTAAGAAAAAATGTTGGAGTCTCAGCTTACATAAGTGTAGTGATATCTTTAAACTTACTTTGTAATTTATAAGTATTTGTTATTATAATAATAAATAATAAAAATTTAACTTACCAGCCTCTTCAAGCCATTTCTGGAGAAGAGGTTTCAATTTACACATATTTTTGAAGCTCAGTTGCAATGCCTCAAATCGGCAGATAGTCGTCTGGCTGAATACGTTCCCGTATAATGTACCTGTGTGTCCACGCATCAAGTCAAATGCGAAAACGAAACAAAATACAACAGCAATTTAGTCAACAATGTAATAATAATACTTCGCCTTCGAGTGGAGGATATTTACTAAATCCTGTACGGATATATGAGCTCCGTTTATTTAGAGACAATGGACATGGGTAATTCCTCTGAGGCTTGTGAAAATTAATCCTTTTACTTTACTTCCTATCTCTCTTCCTGTCAATATCCGTCTTTCATGAGAGGCCACATAGAAAAGACCACACCAGAAAAATTCATTCTCTATTTGGAAGTATGTATCTAACTAACAGTGGGATCTGGGGTCGTCGGTAGTGTAGCGTAAATACCTAGTGATGTGTTTTGCTGAATGATGGTTCTTCTTGCTCACTCATGATTTGATTAGCGTTTTGGCTTACTTAGCTCATTATTACAATTACTACCATTACTATTCCTGTCTACTTAGCAAGTCTCCGGAAAATTGGCTGAAATGTGAATAAAACTCTGTCTCTATTTATTTAGGTGGTCATGTATTTTTCTCTTACCTAAAGCTAGTCCAACATCAGCTTGTGTGAAGCCAAGTTTAATACGGCGTTGTTTGAACTGTTTGGCAAATGCCTCGAGGTCATCTGAAGTTGGGGTGTCTTCTTCCATATCACCGTGACCGCGGACGTCCATGATCCCTGAGCCGGGGGATGAATTATGGAGGTCTCTAAGCGAGGGGTGGATTTGACCTAGGACAAAATCATCTTCATCAACATTCAAATAAATTAAGAAAATATTCACTTTAGCATAGTAGCATTAGTATATTTCGGTGATCGCATGGGAGAGCTCTCAACAACGCATGCTGTCATGTTCACAGTTCACGTTAAATGGTGCACATCTGTCGCCAAATCTGGAAATGTCGTATCTCATCCTCGTCATTATAATCATCTCATCCCAATCAACATCATCCGCATCTCGTTTTCGTTCGAAGGAATCGTACCAGTAATTATTTCTGAAGGAAAGGAAAATGTTGATGTTGTTTTTTCTAATCAATTGCGTGCTTTCCATGTAGGTTTAGTTTAGGTACCTAAATGTAGCCCCGCTACTGCATTTTATTAAAGGAAAAACTCCTCCAAATGGAAAATATATAATTTTGCAGTCAGGAGGCTCCCTCTCCGAACAAGCAATAAGCTTTTGTGTAATAAAATACCATGAATTTATGTCGGGTGATATGAGAAACAGCTTATTTCACTCTTTTTTTTCATCGACTGGGTTTGCTCCCATTCTCTCCTCAACTGTATATACATAGTTGTGACTTGAGTAATTAATAATTCCACAGATTGCCTCCTATTTCTCTCTTTCTGCTCCGGGAGAACACGATCTCCGTTTTTTTTTTGCCAAAAAAGCAAAAGAAGTGAATGGAAGGATATCCGCCGTAAATAGGTCCAGATTCAGACATCTCTCTACAGATACGTTTTTTGTGTGATTACTGATGGGGATGTGATGATGATGATGACTGAACCACAACCATAAGTTAATAGAAAAAAGATGAACAAATGCGAGCAACTCAAGCGTGAGATTACTCCTTCCTTAATTAACACTGTTATTCATCTCTTCATCCATCTTCCCTTCCATCCAGCCACAGCCTGGCCACTACCACCACCAGAAGATCAAAACTGCATTCCTTTTCTTGTTCTCTTTTCGCCTCTCTGCTCAGATCTATTTAGCAGTTTTCATTATGATATTTTAAGTAAGTTGTGTTTCCCCTATCTTATCTATCAGCACACCCGAGATAAGGAGAAATGGTATGTGCTATTTTATTTCAAATTCGTCTCGCTTTGCGTTGTTTTGTTTTTAAGTAATGCGAAAAAATGGAGTAAACACGTAGAGCCAGCTTTGTTAGGCCACTGTTTCTCTAGGTGAAAAAGTGAGAGGCGAGGGTTTGATTTGTGATTTGTGAGGTGTTGGGTTCGTTTAATAGTTACAATCCCGTGTGCAATTCATGGTGATGTGGTGGTGGAGGATTGATGAAATGAAATGGGAAACTCACATTGCCCCAGTGCAGTATTGTACTGCCTGCAGTGGAGGCTCTATTACTTGTTGACTTTTTAAGTGTTACATTACACGCATATATTACAATTTCCTTTAAAAAAAAGCAAGCTCTTTCGCTTTCATTCCATCAACATCAACTTTACTAACCACTCATCAATTAACTCATATCACTCATTTGGATTTGGAGAAGTTTGAATAGGCTTTTATTCTAGCTGCCTAGGACAATAAAACCGGAAAGTAAATGGAGCAACGGGTTTTCATTATTGGACATACATTACTTCCGTGCTGGCTCTCCCTCACTCACTCCATTTCTTTGTTTTCTCCCTGTTCCTCCTCCCTTCTTAACGCATTGTGAATGCACCCTGCTGGTACAATTAATGAATGCAGGCACGCTCAGGAATGAGCAGCCAAACGCCAGAATCAAACTATGAATACAACGTATTATTTTCATCTAGCGAATAAATATGAAATGCAATATATAGCTGACAAAATATGTCTTATGCCGATAGAGTGGATTGGTGGATTGGATTCAACTATTCATGCTAAATACAAAAGATCTAAATACCACATGCCATGCCACACACACTATCCAATATGTTTATGAATATGAATATATACACATATTTAATACACTGGCTATACTCCCAGTTGATTATTTACTCCTTTATTGTTCCCCGATACAATTAAAAGTTTAGGTTTTTTTGTGTTGGAAAATATTATTTTCAGAAGTAGAATTTATCATCATCGCAACTTTTCTTATTGCTCTCATTAACTAACCCTTATATAGAGAGGAGTAGTTTATCATTTCTTCTTCTGTTTTCTTTTCCCCTCCCGCATGCCATAATTCAGGGAAATGAACTGACTCTGAATATTATGGATTGCCTTCAACATCGCCCAAGCTGAAAAGAAGTTCCAACAAAACTTGATGAATTAGCAGGGCTACTTCGTGTAGGGGAAAAAATATGAGCATGATGGTATTTGTGGTGGTGGCTGATGATGACGATGCTGTGCTGTGGTCAGCAAAGCAAGTGTTTATTGGGATGACAGGCGGGCACCATTGTGAAAAATGACATGAATAGAAAAAAACGAAATATTCTTTTGCGGAGGAGTGTTGTAAGCTTGAAGAAAGAATGCTAACCGGGATTCATAGGAATTCCATTCATCGGATGAGGATAATGATGATGAGGGTGTTGGAGTGGACTCCCTCCATTGAGGTAAGAACTGGACGACCAAGGGTGATGGTGTTGACTCGAGTTTTGTTGGTTGGCCGCTGCAGCTGCAGCGGCGGCGGCGGCTGCCGCATGATGATGACTTCCCCCTCCGCCGCCACCTCCCCCACTTGAGTTATTTGAGGAGGTTGGTATACTATGCGCGTGAGCATGGGGGTGGTGTGGTAGAGGTGGTGAGGTTACCTGTAAAAATATTTCAAAAATGAAACCGAATAAATCTCTCGTTTCAAACATATTGAAAAGGATTAACAAGGAAGCTTAACGCGATTATGTGTACCTTTTCTAATAATAAGACTTCTACATGGGTTCATACATACATCAACCAAACTATCATACAATATGACGAGTCACATCAAATCACATCAATCATCGTATCATAGAAAAATTCTATCAAATGGTATTATTGCAAGATGGACATTGAGGCATACGTATAATATATTTAAACACATTATAACCCTGTTAAAAATATCCTTCAGGCAAACCATTCCATCCCTCAGCTTACTAATAGTACAAAAAATAACTCCAGTCCAGCCAAAAAAAAAACTCTCTCGAAGCATTCCTACACACATCCAAAACCTTTTATTCTCTCCTCTTAAGAGGATTTTTAACAATGGGATTTTTGATTGTTAAAAAAAGAATAATCACGTAACAGCAAGAAGTCACACAGTCACAAGGAAGCAACGAAACAAACACCAACTTCATACCAAGCCATAGCCAGCACCAACGAACCATCATATTTATAATAGTTCGCTGGCTCTGGTTGGTAGAGGGTATCATCATCATATCAGTACAAAGTAAGTACAGATGGAAGATTTTTTTTCTATAATTTTTTTTTTGGATGGAGGAGATGGATCAGGATAAATATGCGTAGTAGTAAAACATAATATATATTTTTTTCTGCCCAGCTGTCAAAAATAAATGCCTTGAGCAGTGTATTATGAATGAGCAAAATGAATATTAGCATTCTTGTCCTGAGGAATGGTTCGTGCCCATGCATCCATCCACACGCAATGTAATAAATATAATATGGCCATGTTCAATATTAAATATTCCCTATTTTATTATTTCAAAAATGTGAGTTGAATTCACTAAAAAAATGAAATCTAAAAAAGCTTCTACATCTACACTGACGTTGATGATGAAAAGGGATTGAAAATTCATAAAAATTGGTTTCATCTCTCCCACCTTGCCAAACCAGCCTCAACTCCAATCCAATACTCATGATGGGATGTGATCATATTACATTGTATAGAATAAAAATAACGCAAATATTTCACACTTTTTTTTCCCAAACAAACTACTTCTACTAAAACATTCCGTAAAAATATTTACTCAAGAAAGGAAAGAAATACGCAATAGTAAAATACGTAATGCTGAGAAGAAATGTGATCTGACATGATAGCGTCTTACCTGTCCCCATGGATTGACATCCCATGGTGTATGGTGGTGGTGGGATTGCATCAAATATTTCATTTCTTCATTTCCATTACCAGCCCTGTAGTCCATCATCACCCATAACCCTGCAGAAGAAAGAAGAAAAAAAACATAAAATATTATCAGTCATTAGTATCAATTAACATTTTGCGCAAACGAAGAAAAAAGTAATTAATTTCTCAAAGACCAAGAAGAAATAAGTCTAGGGCGAGCGCAATATTTCAAGAGAGGAAAAAAACACACGACAACTCCGTTTTAAAATCCCATTCATCTACCTACTAAACATGGAGCTAGCTCCTCAACCCGCAGCCCCGACCTTAACATATCACTTCAGACTTCACTCCCTAATCACATAATCAATCTGATTTTTATGACATCTACAACGATTTTTACATGGCTGATAATCTCCTTCCCGTTTAAAGGAATGGGCTGCTGTTATTTGATTACTTGAATTATTTTAAGCCTTTTTCCATTATTATGTTTTGCTATTTAAAGTTTACACCTTCATTATATTCATACCCTGCTCCCTAATCAGTTTTAGTGCCTACTCAACAATTGATAATGGGAACTGCTTTTTCTCATTTCCCACAAAAAACAGAGAGATCTTTGGGAACGATACTGTTCTCAGATATGATAAAGAGTCGGGAACCACCTTCTCCCCCATAAAAAACATTTTTCATCCTCTTTTACCTCCTTTTCACAAAACGAGGCAAAAAATATGACGGATGATGATGGTATTACGTGAAAAACAGTAGTAAAAGTTGATTTCACTTATCTTTATTAATATTTCCGGTTGTAGTCCATTCTTTTCTACAATAAGTGTTATCCTCTTAATATCGTACTTAGGTATTGTAAAGGGAGAGAACAATTCGATCCAACCAAAACCAAATGGTACGGACTCGAATAATAATGTTAAGTACCAAAATGATAAGCATAAGTAGTCTATCTGTCCGGATCTCTTTAAAATTACATAAAGTTTAAAATAGTTCACACTGCCACATTACAATACCCAGCAAACCAACTCAGGTCAGAATTAAAAAGATTCTAAATGATAAACTTTTTGCTGGTGATGTGCTGACATAGTGGCCTAGGTAGGTAGTAATATACATGCTCTTTGACAATGAAACTGTATAATGAAAACAAAAATTCATATCATATCATCACCATCTCTTTACACCAATTCCCTACTCTTTTTATTGCCACTTCAGCACCGATCATCTCTCAACAATTTTTCATCATCATTACAATCAAATTAACACTTTGTCATAATTTATCATCCATCACTTAATACCCGAAGCAATTGTGCACGTACAAGACCAGGCCTTGTAGTGAGTGTGTAAAGCTTAAAGTTTTAAAGCTTTTCAATTCCTTTTTCGTTTTTTTTCAAAAGTGTGTATTAAATTTTCCAATTCATCAATTTTTTCACGGCTCTACTTCCAACACCAAAAAAAACTTGCATAAAAGTGAAGTGATAAACTTGTTACTGTCGTGTATTACGGTTGGAGTGGCAGTGGCCATGCAAGAGTTTGATTTCTGAACGGAACAAATGACTGGGGCAATGTTTAACATTGGATGGAGATGGAGTGAACAACAAACGTATTTTCTGTCACAGGAGCTGTTAAAACGCAATGCAATCAATAATAATAAAGTCCCCCTTTTACTGCCTCTTGTCGACTTTCCTCCATCCACGATGTTTCCATCATTTTATCCTGTTGTTTTTTATTCCTGCACTTTATTCCGTTTTGCTTTGCTGAGCATTTCACTAATATCATATCCCTTCATGGAAGAATGGGCAAGAGTGAAGCAAAGCCGAAACGGAATGAGTAAATGGAACGGACTTAAGTAGATAAATAGATGGGGAAAATCATGTGACAGTTTGCGTTTCGGTTTCGGAAAAAGTAAAAGGAGAAATCGAGACGGGATGGGAACATTATACTGGTTGCTGACGTGTTGTCTTTTTCGGATCACACCAAAAAGACCGCTATTTATATATTACTTGGGAAGGATTTCTCTTTGGCTAAAAATATGATGCCAAAATGAGACCCTAATTAGCCACGAATGATACTTTAGTGTCACTCGTTTGTGGCTACAATGGAAGGAGGGAAGGAAAGGAAGAAAAACTTTTGAAAATAAATCCGCAGTTGAAATAAGGCTTTCCTTTGTCGTTTATTTTCGTTCGGATTTTTTACAGGGAAATCAAAGAGTTTTTGAAGGGTACTCAATCATGAGCCTTGATATTTTATGTTTAATAATAACTTGATTAAAATAACATTTCTGGAATATTCATTCTAGCATATGAGTACGGTTAGTTTTTTGTATGGGGAAATCACAGACAGTTTTATTTCGTCAGTTAGCATTGTCGGAGTATTATCTGTATTGTTTGCTTTTCTAGTAATGTTATTTGCTCATCAACTTTTTTGTGGGGTGTCTTTAACGGAGCTTCATAGAAAATAGTCCTATTTTTCTGATATTGTTCATGTTTAAGGAATGGCAAGCCGAACCCCTTTTACACCTAATTACATCTAAATTCATAGTTTCCCTTCTCCTAAAAATGCCAAATTATTTCTCTATTTGAATTAGTAACTCATTATCTTCTCCCCAAAAGCGGTATTAAGATCATTACCAATTGCTCAAAAGCAAATTACCCACCGTCATTAAAATTAGCACATTGTTTTTCAAAAAGAAGAAAACTTTTATTTCTATATTTTTGCATAGAAAACATATTCTCTCATCTACTTTACCACAACAAAACTTGATAATTTATGCGTGCCATTTTCTTTGCCATTACCATACATCATTATCAGAGCTAGTTTAGCCATCTTACTACTATCACAAACTGCAAGACAGACAACAACACAACCAACCAACTTATCTTTCAAACTGCCACCCTCTTTCTTTTTCCACTATCAGTCTGATTTGCTCATGATAAGGATGACTTTACTCCAAAATACCTAGTCAGAAAATCACAGCCTCGACACTATCATATCACCAACTTCACTCTTTCTTTTTCCTCTCATTCATCTTCCTCCTTCAGGTAGTAAAATATTTATTTATTTATTTTATACTCTCTCTACATCAATGTAATACACAGGCTTAAGCCCTTTTTTCATAGTCTTGTACCAATGTCAAATAAAATGATTTACCTGTTCATCAACACATCACATCACTTTTTTTCCCTCCAACTTGCAAATCCAAATCCTTCCTTTTCAGTTTAAATTACCCAATTTGCAAAGACAAAAAAGGCTAGCTTGATAATCGAGCTTGACCAACTTCACTTCTTCATGTCTGCTCACTCCTAGTCAGTACACTTTATAGTAAAACGAGCATGCATCATTGTCTCTGCACATCATTTTACATTGTTATTACGATATTTTGTGGTGGTGTGTTCCTCCACTTCAACGGATGAAATGTCCAACTTGCCTTATCAACATTGTCGTGATATGCTTAAAAAAAATGTTTCATGAGTGGAGAAGATCAGAGCACACACTCACTCAGACACCATTCAAGATTGAAGATGATAATGAAATGGGGATACACCATACACCTAACAATGCAGAAAAAAAATTATTTATTTACTAACCAAACTGTCTGCCCTGCTGCTTGCTGACGGATTCCTTAACTATCAAAACAGCAACTCGCAAAAATTCCTCTTCATTCCAATATGACTAATGGATATAGAGTTATAAAGATAGACTTCTTCTCTTATTTTAATCTCTTTGCAAACCATAACCTCTTATGCATATTCATTTGCAAGATCAAGTAAGTTACTTTATCCACCATAACTGCTATATTATATAGCTTCACTCAAGTGAGTTCACTTTTCAGTTCAATGCTCAATCTCATCTTCTTCACCTTTTTTTCACGATGATAAACTATTAAGGTGTCCGTATAACAAGTCTAATTGCACCACAGCACAACCTCATCAAAAACACGACGAAAAGAACCTTTAAATCTGTTTCTAATGTCTTTTCTAAGCCATATTGAAAAGTGTGAAGGACAAAAACATTCACAAAAAATATTATCTTTCTACAACAGCACAGGTCGACCAACAGCAGCAGTATGTAACAACAGTGCCTTAGTGCAAAGTGCAACGAAAATGACACCAAGATCAAACCACCACAAACAGATGAAATAAAAAAGCAGCTTAAGCAAATTTTATTCCCCTCTCGCTTGGCTCTTCTCTTCTGTTACGTAAAAGTATTAGGCGCAAATAAAAATAATTGTTTCTTTGGTTGGTCGAAAAGCTGCCTTCTTGTCAGTTTTATGAATTGTCGATTAGAATCCCTAATGTAAAATGCGTAATGCAGCTGCAGCTCAAAACAAAACATCTACGAAATGCCTACATGTCTCAGGAGGTAAGTAGTTAAGTAAGTAAATTATAACTAATGGAATGGAATATTATAGTAATAATAGCAGCAGAACAAATCATCAGTGAGCCCACTCGTGTACAACGAAAGAACGATATATGTTATAGGCAGAAAATATTGTGAGCAAAGTAGGTACGTACCACACCATCACCAGACTCGTATAAAAACTCCTCCACTCCGACTCTTCAAAATTATCCTATACTCTTCTGAATGAGCCATGTAATATACCTACTAAATCACTTGATATAATATTCTCCTCATCATCATAAACGTAATCTCATCTCTTTAAATAAATCGCTAATAGCCTTTTTTAATAAATGAAGGGACAACCTGAGAAAAAAAATGAATGAGACTGGCCATACAAATTACGAATATGAATACACCGGACCGGACCAGGCGAGATCAGATTAAGAAGTTTAACTGTAACCGTACAACTCTATTTCATAAGACTAATAAACTCTTACTAACAACATAACAGAACTAACATGATCTTTAATCATTATTATTTTAGTGGAGGGAACGACAAAAAGTAAATAATCTATAAAAAAAAGTTTACACGTAGCCACACTAAAAAAACTGAAAACAAGCTTTGCAAGACAAGACAAACTACGTGAATTTTTTGCACTGATTTAACAATTGATTTTTCCCTCTCAATCGTCTACATTTTTTTGGTTCCTTTTTACTTCGCTAATGCGTATAAAATCTAATGAATCATGAATCATATCATGAATGAGTCCTATTCTGTACATTTCAAACGAGATGAGATGTGATGAAGGGGAATAAGCCACCCAGATTCTTTTTTATTAGCCCATTGACTTTGGTCGCTCGCGAAAAACTTGATTCATTACTTCAGTTGGAGAGAGCTTTACTCTCTAGAAGAGTTGTATTTTAAATATGGTTATTTACTACTTGCTACTGCTCAAAAATCATTCTGTGTAGGTATCAATGTGTGTGGATGAAAAAGGGTGACACGATGAAAATGTGACAAGGAGACAAGTGCTTCTATCTACTCATTACATACTTCAGTGTGTTACTGTTACTCCATGTTTGTCCATCATAAAATAAAAATGCATATAAAATAAATAGATTTGCTTTTTTTCTTCTTCTTCTTTTACTTATCTTTATCAAATGATATCATCATCGGTTACTGCACACCTGAGTGTGTTTATGCGTGAACAAACGTACTTATATAGGTACTGCATTAGGTTTATTACTAAATGTAAATGATTTTTTTGTCTTTATTCAATTATCAACATCATGATCATGATCATCATATTCAACTTCTTTCATTTCATTCATTCATGAGCCAAAAAGTCAAACTTCTAATTCAATAAAATGATGTTTAGAACAAGTAGGAAAAAAATCTAGCCGACTTCCCTTGGCCTATCAAGATATGCACATGAAACACATATATTGAGATATACAGTGCGAATGAATCGGAATTGTAGACGAAGCTAAAGCGTTATCTTATTCCGTTACACCTGTAGACAGATAGTTAGTAGACGCTAGTTCAAAATCCTTCAAAACCATTTTATAATCATTTATGCGCATATACTATATGATAAACGTTGATTAATAAAACATTATGCAAATTGCACTCGCGTGTATTACACATGTGGAGGGGTGGAGGGGGATCATAAAAAAGACAAATCATAATTGAAACGTTTGCCACTTCAAGTGCAATGATTATTTTATATAAGACGATGATGATGATAACGATGAGGTTTTAAAAACGAGATATTAACGTCTGTCTGCCCAAACATTAAGTTACTAAATGATTACTAACTAGACTACCCCCGAGTATCTACCGCCACGCATTTCAACTTCTTCCCGTATCTTTCCACTTAACCATTTTCTCATTAATTAATTAAAACTGGATTTTACGATAGTAGGATGTTAATTTTTTTTATAAATAAATAACTTCTTCTTTTTTATAAAATGCGTACAGAGTTCGAAGTAATTTCAATCTTTCAAATAAAAATGATGTAATATCTGGTACTTCAAATCGTTTTGTATTTTTATGGCAAAAATAGCAATCGCAATCGACCTCAACGTAAAAAATTCTTTAAAAAATGCTGAGAGAAGAGGAAAAACCGGACTTGAGCGGAATCGGAATAAGTTTATTTTTTCTCTTCTCCTTCTCCTTTCATTCTTCGAAAGCACAAAAGTGCGAACGACTTGATGCACGTGTCATCCATACTTACTACACTTCATATATTTCTTTTCTTTGCTACTAAAAATGCACACATGAATGCAGCCTAAAGCCCGTCTTCCGTAAAGCGGAACAAGAGTAACAAGAGCAGCAAGACCCTTCTTGGCTTGTTCCGTACCCTTCTTGAAAATTAAACATGTATAACGTGTACCACCATTTTTTCACAGCTTCAATATTTTTTTCTTCTATTTATAAAAAAATCCTTATCATTCTGTAAAACTAATTAATTAATTTATATTTTTTCTCTCTTCTAGATATAATAAGGGAACGTGTGTTGTATAATCATACGCAATAATTTTTTTGTTTGAGGAAAAAAGCAAGTAGGTAGGTACTTTATTTGTGACTTACCTTTAGCAGGTGATTAGATCTGCTTCAAAGCTCCTTGTTGTAGGTTTTAATATACTTTTCGACTTCTTTTTTTATTGAAAAAAAAAGAAGAAACAAAAATTTTACAATATCCTAAAGATAAAGAAAACTTCTCAAAACTCACAACAAGCTAATAATAAATAATACGTGATAACAGAACTAGTTCGTTTTTAGAAAAAAAAAACTGAATAAATAAAATCTCAAGTTTAGTTGCTGGTTAAACAAGACTAACCACGAAACAGTGTAGCGAGAGAAAAAAAGTTATTTCAGACACAGAAAAACTCTAAACAATCAACTAGCATTATCATGTATCATTGTTTACTTTATTGTTAACAATAGGGTAGTACGTAGTTTTACAGCACATTCAAGTTCAGTGTTCCTTTTTTTAAAGTCTCGTGTGCGGATAATAAATTATTGAAAGTTTTGTTACAAAATCGTTTCCGTTTTTCTTAATTTTTTTTCCTTCAAGTTAGTCCTTCTGCGTAATAAGTCATACAAGACTTCAGTTGCAATCACAAAGGTAAATTGATGTGATGTGATGTCGATTCTATGATGATGAGGAATATCGATAAGAAGAATTTGCTTGAATGTTTTTCACCAGAAGGAAATGTTTCAATGTTGGCGATTAAATAAATGCATTACTTCTTTGCTTTGTCGGTATTACAAGTGCGGAGTACAACTTTTTGTTATGAGAGTTGCATGCAAAAAAAATGTGTTTTTTGGCACAAATGAGAATTCACAAGTAAACAACAAACAAATTGTTTCATATGTACTCCTTAAGATGTAAGTAAAGTTACAATAAATTATAGCTGAGATTTATGTTCAACTGTTCATGAACGTGTAGTTAACAAGACTGACGTAAGCTTTGAGCTTTGATTCTGTTCTTAACATGTGTATTGTTATGGCATAACTGTGTTGAAAAAAAATTCACCCCTCTTGATCAATGACGTACAATGTTCATCATTCTCTTTA
>JAQGAI010000065.1:0-29774 GCA_034696905.1 Lepidocyrtus violaceus | reverse complement strand
CTGGAAAAAACAAAATCATCAACATCATATTTCCAGGCTTAAATTATATTATGATGACTGAATAGAAGCTAATTTAGATTTACTGTTGAGTAAGTCAAGTCAAGTAAAAAACTTGTGTCAAGTCAAGCACCGCCATAATCACCCCCAGCTAAATCTACGACCTACGATGATGAAATATTATTATTGACATTTACGACATGGCCCATGGCATGGCATGATGTGCAATAATGGGGGATCATCTGGCCAGGTTCTGGCTGGGTTGAGCCTTGTCTGCTCTGCTTCTCCTGTGCTTAATTTAAAGCGTAATAAAAACGTAATTATTCCAATTGAAACGAGATCAAGAATGAATTCCAATTTTTTTTCAGCTTGCCATCATCATCCAATTTAAATTTTAAATGTGGCTATTGTACTACTACTGCTACTTCATACTACTGTTCATGTACATGAATGTGGTTCATGAAATGAATTTCGTTTTCGGAAAATAGAGGACAAACTGCAGCAGGTTTTTAAAGAGCTGGATGGAGTAATATAAAAATCTGGGTATATGTGCCTATGCCTATATTAATATGTCAGTCGGCAGTTATATAAAAAAGGAATAATCCATTCAATTCAAAGTAGGCATATACCTAATCTGTACTTGACAATAGTATGATTTTGGCTTACATAATAAAAAAATCTATTTACGTGCAAAATGTTTTTGGCTCAGCTAAAACTTGACAAGTTGACAGGCAAGGACAAAATGTCAATAAAATTTGCATTCTCCCTATTTACTCAACATACATAATATGTGCTTGGAACTGTATTGGATTAAATAGGACTAGCAAAAATTCACAAATACATAAGGACCATATTTGATCCATTTAAAATGAAAGAAAACGAGGAAAACTTTGAATAAAAATATCAGCATATTTATGTAAAACTCGACAGTATTCATTCCTATTGCAAGCTGCAGCACTAATTTCTGTTTTGCTGCATCCAGCAATAAATTACAAACTTGCATTTATTCGGGTTAAATTAATTGTATTAAAAGCAATTAAATGGAAGTTGACGCGTGCCATATTTCCCCGATAACAATAAGCACGTATTCAGGCAATATTTTTTGCGATTCTTTACGCTATTGCAGCATTTTAAAAGTCAAGCTGGTGTAGGTCAAATGCATGTTTTTTTAGCGAAAATGTTAGCCATTTTACATGATTTAAATGTTGAAAAGCAGCTAATACTAAATTTCATAGCCAGCTGCACTGCTTCCTCTCAACATGAAACCTTACTTTTGGCTCGACTTCGATTTTCCTAGTGGTTTGGCTTTACCTAATGTGGTCGATATGGTTTGGTTGGATGGAGAAAGGACATGAGTTTGCATTGATTAGACCAAGACCCAAGTATTTAGCCTTATTCCCAATAGATTTTATTGGCCGCATTAACCGAGTTTTCCCCCTGTTTTTTAAATGATAGAGGATTGGATCGTATGTATGCTTCTGGGCTGGAATATTGGGTCGATATTACCTATTACCAAGTACTTTGGAAATATTGAGTCAGTCTAATTAGTTTTCTGTACGTTACAAACTATAGCATTAACCTAAAGAACTATTGTCATGTTATACGGGAGGGAGACAAGAGCCAATTGAATTTCTGCGTCGTTGGTTGGTCGGTGCCACTGCCACTCGCTATTCGCACTCGTTCACGATGTCATGCTCCGACGCATCTCTCTCGTTAACAACGATGACACGCCTGGACAAAGGTTATTTAATAGTAATTATAATTACGGGACACGACATGACATGAAAATTATGCGATCTTTAAGTGCAAAACGAGTTTGCATGTTCTCTTCTCATTTCGCATAATAAGTAGCTGGTTTGCTAACTACAGATAGATACTAGAGGGAAAATAAGTATTAGCTTGCAAAACTACAGGTTTCACCTTCACATTATATTTTGATTATAACAAGATTAAACGCTGAATGGAAAGAGAAAGGAGATAAAGGGAAAAGTAGAAGACGTAACATGAAAATTCTCGTTTTTTTGCATGTCTATCGTCCGATTTCATCATATCATAGTCCAATAGTCCAATTCCCCAACTTATCACAATCAGTTAATGCGATAATGGAAAGGTTTTTTAATATACGTAAGTAAAGTAAATGCCACACACACACAACCTTACCGAAACTATACCTATGTATCTTGTTAGTGGCTGTGTTACTCCAGAGAAGGAGAATTACAATTGCAAAATGGAATGGACTATGTAAGGCTATAGCAAAATAAGTATTTGCGCTTCCAATGTTTTCTGCTCTACTTTATCTGATTGGATTGAGGGGAGCTTGTTGAGATGACAAGTGATAGTGATTGATAATGTTCATTGCATATGTGTAAACATTTTTTTTTGCTGATAGATATCTCAGGAGGCATTATGTAGTTGGACTTCTATATTAATTTGCATGAATGAATTCAATGCAAAAAATATGGCAATTGATGTTTTCGCAATTCACGAATTACATTTCTCATTTGATACGTATCGCCAGTCGGTATCAATAACAAAATCCTGCATCATACCATATCATATCTCACATCACATCCATCAAGATTTTTCCAACATTTCAGCCGCTTTGACGGACAAAACCTTAGTAAAGTTGATTATGAGCTAAATATAGATGGGGAAAACGTTCAGAGATTCAACAAGATTAAAGTAGCATTGTCCAAACTTGTTATGAAGGTTTTTGAGCAAAAAATAATTTATGTCCTGCTTTTACCGTCACAGAAAATTAAGACCCCAGTCAGAAAGACACATTATGTAGGTATCTTTTTTTTCTATATGGACCACCACTCACTCCACTTACTTCAAAGAAAAAAGTTTGGAAATTTATGGAAATGAGCCACTTTTCTTTAATAAAATTTTATGTATAGATAACTACCACCGCAGCGCTATAAAATGATAGGGCTCTTTTTTTCTACTTATGTTTAGTGGGGAGCGACACCGACCACGTCTTTCCCTTCCCATCTGGCACTTTTCTAACTAGATTTCAGTTTCAGTTGGAGGATCCGCCAACGCATTCCCATAATTTGTTAGCTCAGCCTATTTGTGAAATGTCACAGGGAAATAATTCCAACAATAATTATTATTTTCAGTACGTGTGTCCTACTTTCCCCCCAAGAATATGTATTTCAGCCCATTCATTTCGCGTTACAAGGCAAGGAGCAAACAAGATTATTTTTTCCCAGTCCATTTTCTTTTTTCGCATGTAGGCAATATCCGTTTTACGGACTCCCGTCATAATGATAAGCCGGGGCTGGGTAATCAAAGTACGTTGGCAACTTTCTACTGCCTTGTTGAATTGAATCCATGTGGCTGGTTGTTGGTTTGGTTTGCTCTACTATGCTGAGGCTATTTTATGTAAATGTTGGCTAGTTTGTTTTTCTATTTGGGAGGGGAGGAGGAAAGGATAATTTTCAACTTACTTATTATTACAGGCCGGAGTAGTAAAAGCCTAAGACCAATGCTTAGACTTTTATATTTCGTGACCAAGCATATAATAAAATTCTACTTAAGGAAGGGACCTCGGACACCGATTTTAATTTTCTCGGAAGTCACTTTGCATACAATATGGGCAGAGATGACGAGGAGCGGATTTCAAGACTTCTGATTTTTTCTTCTTGGAGGAGGAGAATTACAAGAGCTCACTTGGGAGCACATTAAAAAATATCCTCCTCCTCATCAATTTATTCCCATCATCTCATCCTAAGCTCTAGAGGAAAGTTCTAAATGCTACTTTCTAAGCGCAATCTAAAATGTTAATGACGATGCAATCCCTATAAATAATGCAATTCATCTCATCTTAACCTCCTTCCTCAAAGAATAAAAACCGATGCGATGGTTGGTTAGTTGTTGGTTGATGAGATTCTTTCGCAGCGTCTTGCATCTGCCTCCTCGTTTTTTTTTCAAGAAAGATTTTAATTCCTTTAATTTTCTTCCCCTCTCTCTAGTATAGTCATTGTCTTGTTGTTTACAACTTTAATTTTCCTATTTGAATTGTTTATAATGATCTACGGAATCAAAAAATACTGCAAGTAAGAAAGTTCTGTTTTTTTGGCTGGCTGTGTATAACGTACTCCCTCCCCTTATGAATGTGGCTCTTTTCTTCTTTCTTTATTCTTCAAGTACGTTATTATATAAAATCGGGAGGCTAATAAAGTCTTGAGAAATTAAGCAAATACAAAAAAAGTCGTCTCCGATTTTCTTTCTATGTATCTTTTTTATTTGACATCCACTCACTCACTATTCTTCTCCTCTGCACTTGTTTCCTACTCTCTGGCTTTGGGTCGAGTTGTAAGCATTGTCGTCACTTAGTTGGCAACAAGCCACTTGTATTTACATACGATTTTGCATATATTGTAAATAACATTTTTCCTTTCTGTAAAAAAAAAACAACACAAGCTGAGCTCTCTGCCAACCAACGCAAAATTTATAGTAAAATGCCAAAAGGCTTTGGAGCAGGAGCATTTCGAGCAACGCAAGGAAGGAAGTAGGTTTTATTTTGGAAACCCAAAAGGAAAAAGTGGAAAGAGGATGAGACCATCAACAGCACAATTATATGCATGCATCTTGCAGCAGCTTAATTTTCCTATTCAGTTTTATCAAGGAAAAGAGCAAGTCAGAAGGGAAATGGGATAAAAATATATCTTGTGAAAAATTAACCCAACGGACGGACGGATATTTATGTATATTCCTTCGCTGACGTAATCATGTGGTGGTGCATGTTCTTCTTTTCTTTTTAAGACAAAAAGTACACGTTACCCTCAACATTAGTCAACGCAGTGGAGCATCACACCAGAATTTTGCTAACTTGCACATATATTCACCAATCACTTTTTGTAAATAAAAATGGAAACGTTTACAAAAAGTGTAAAAAAATATTAGCACAATTTTCCCATTCCCATTTTTCAGATACATGGCATAACATGGCATGTTTTGGGGAGAAATAGAAAGGATGCAATTAGGCAAAATGGCCGAAGAGATTTTTAGGGAAAAATCTGTTCACCAAAGAAAAGTGAAATATTTTTGTATCAGTATCAATGCTCGTATAACGGTTTGGTCTGTTGGTTGGTTGGGGAAATAGAGATGTGTAAGCAGGTGCATATATTGGAATGAACAGGGCAAGTCAATAAATTATTATAGAGCTTGTTGGTTGGTTATTAATTGCCTGCTAGGAATTCCGCAGGTATTATTACATGCTGGTTCTCTGTCCTCTCTCTAATGATGTGTTTCTGTTGATGTTGTTGTCCTTTTACTCTCCATCATTGCATTATTATTAGTGGGGTTATGTCATTCATGGAAATTGGATAGGAAAATTACGAGATATTTCCCATATACTATTTTCTGTACGTTTCGGAGAAGTAATGAAGGCCGACTCACGCGAAGGTAGATAAGAAAGATATTGATTACTTTACTCTCCGAATAAGCAATATCTGATTTTTATGAATAAACTTATAATTAGTTTTGTGCTTTACGGTTGACTGCTTTATTCCGCTGGAACTCGCGATCAGTTCGGGTCATATCAGGAAAGGAATAATGAATCGCAGCAACAGCATTTCTCCAGTAAATTGGATGGAACAAAAATAGCATCGTAGTAGATAATAACGATGGGTGGAAATCTAGTTGTTTTCTTATCAGCTAATTGTTTCAGTAAATCATGAAAACACAATATCCTTGCCTTGTTCATTGGGAAACATACATACGGTCGTAATTTATGGCTATGGATTTGTTATTGCTACAAATTCTGCCGGTCCATACGTTCGACGTTGGTTGTGCCGATAATAAAACCAAAAAAATATTGCTTCAATATTTACAAATTCAGATTCCGAGAAATTGTATGTATGTCTGGGTGGTCGTTTGACTCCTCTTCAAAACCTGCATCAACTCCGAATATGGGACAAAGAAATTCTAGGAATTAGTGTTTGGAGCGGTTTTCAATCAATTTGTCACTCACAATGCGTAATATAGTTGAAAGCAAGCCATAATTATTGATTCTACGATAAATGTTTAGATGAAAGTAATAATTATCTTTTTAGATGACACAAAACTAATAAAATTTTATCGTTTTTTGTATGATTCTAGGAAGCCCATTGGATTTAGTTTCCATTTGATTGTTTTCAACGTTTGGGGTAATCTACGACAAGAAGCCAACGTGATAGTTACGATACGATTTTGGTGAAGGAGAAGTGAGAACCTGAAGAAGAAAAGACAAGAAGATATTACAAACTGAAACTAATTTGGTGCTATACTGAAGACTTATAAGTTTACTTACTACCTCGTGCAATCTACCTACAATCTTGTCAAACGTGACACGCTAAATATTAAAACGGGATATCGGGAAAAAGGGAAGATAGAAAAGGAAGTTGTAATTTTTTTCACAACGGCTGTGATCCGAGTACCGGCGATTTTTTCCTCATCTTATTCTAAAAGTAAACATTGACGAAGAACCAAAAACGTGAGCAGAGATGCACTTGGAGATTCAAGTAGCGTTGAATTTTGTTGTATCCCACTTGTACAACAAACTCCCCCGGCGGAGGGTCAACCTTTTCGGTGAGGAGTTGGAGAAAGGATTGAAACTCAAGTTTCAAAATCACTGGTACCCTGACAAGCCCATGAAGGGCTCGGCCTACCGATGCCTCAAAACTGGACAACCCACTGATGCGGTGCTGGAGCGGGCGGCGGTTGAGGCTAACCTCAACATTGCTGACATTTTGGAGAACCTTCCAGCGGAAATGAGCGTTTGGATTGATCCTGGCGAGGTATGTTCTTAGTTTTTTTCTTACAAATAAACTTTTTTTCGGTATTGAGAACTGGAATCGAAGAGAAATGACAATAATTTATATCTTTATGATTGATATAGGTGTCCTACCGCATTGGCGAGAAGGGTCAGATGAAGGTCCTCTGGTCACAGAATGGTGACTCTCAAGATGAAGCAAATGCGGATCGGGAGGTGACAAAGACTTTCAATCCTGAGGCGCAAATCTTCCAGCCAATTGAGACTTCAAGGAAAAGCGTTAGTCCTTATGGGAGTCGAGGTGGTCGGATGGATCGAATGGATCGGATGGTTGGCGGGAGCCCGGATGGATCTCCATTGTCCAATGGATTAGCTAATGGATTATCCAATGGAATGTCCAATGGAATGTCCAATGGATTAGCAAATGGAATGTCCAATGGAATGTCCAATGGATTAGCCAATGGGATGTCCAATGGACTATCCAATGGAATGTCCAATGGACTATCTAATGGGCTACCCAATGGGCTACCCAATGGATTATCAAATGGATTCGGTAATTATCCAATGACTATCCCTAGTTGATGTATTTCCTTTTCCCCAGTACTACTCCATAAAAAAAGGCATTTCTGGTTATTGATTGGCAAAATATATGTGTGATAAATAGGAGTACCTGTGACGACAAATGTTGGTACAATGGGCAACAACATGCCCCCACCAGTCTCTGCACCGGCACCGGTTGCAGTCGTGGGTAGCGGCCAATCTCCACCCGGCTTCTTCCCCCCATCCTTGGGAACCGGCGCCCACACGCAGCTCATGACCACGGCTGCATTTGCACAGACAAAGTTTGGCTCAACCAAGCTGAAAACGAATGCAAAGCGAACTCATCGCATGTCCCCCACGGAATTCTCCAACTATATCAAGCAACGGGCTCTCCAACAACAGAAGCAGCAACAGCAGCAGCAACAACAACAGGCTGCCGCCGTTGCCGGACAGTTCATGGCTGGCATGCCCCGGCCGCGTTCCCTATCCCCCCAGGACTTCGGTCCCTTCGGGGGATATCATGCTGGCGGCCCCGTGGTCGAAAAATACAGTCCTTTCGACACCATCTGGGGCGGCCACAACGGGGCGGGTCATCATAACGGCATGACTTCCCCAACCAACAATGGTGCTATGGGGAACCTCGGGACGACAGCTCACCACGGAGCTCAAGCATTTGGAAACAGTTCTCAAGGATTCGATACAAACAAGCAGCTTCTTGAGGGTCTCAGTCTTGGACTTAACGCTGTTCCTTATCAAGGACAGTATCAGCATCTCCTCGTCGCTAACTAACCTTTAAACAACCAAGTCTACACCCAACAACAACAACAACAACAAAGCAATGCTACCGTACTATACGCGTAAAAATATAGAATTTTTTTTGTCAACCAAAAACAAACGTCATTATTATAATAATAATTACTATAAATCGCCATGATCATCGTCGTCGTCTCTTCTGCTGACCTCTTTTTAACAAAAAAAAAATATATAAATATATATATACGTACCATATACAAATGGAAAACCAACTCGTCTGTCGTATTTCACTATAAAAATATATACTGCTTAAGATACATACAATACTATACACCGTGTGTGGGGGCGTCTTTGTTGGAAATCGTAACTCGATCTAGTTTATAAAAAACAAACAAACAAAACCAATCACACAACAATGAAAGAGAGAAAGAAAAAAAAATCGGTAACCTGAGTAGAAACAGATATGTGGTATACTTATCATTATTAGTAAAAAAAAACAACAATACAACATATTAATTATGACAATTCCTATTCTTGTTATTATTATACATATAACTACATGCATGTTCGTATTACTTATTGTGCTAATCAAGTGAAAGCAAAACAATTTAAAATATTTACCTATTAAACTTAAACTACGAAAAAATGTTAGGGTGAAGGTGATGGTGAGGAGGGAGGATCGATAGACATGCCGTGTTTATGTAGTCAAACTTTATACACAATTTTTAGAAGAAAGAAGGAAGAAGAAGAAGAAACGTTTTTTAGCTGAAAAAAATATATTACATACCTAAGTATAAATATAAACATTTATAAAAATTTAAAAAAATATATATTTACTTACTACAATTTTTGCTATTCAATATTCAATACAAAAACAAACAACTGATGATGATGATGATGATGATACTATGAAGAAAAAGATATAAAAACACTAGATACTTGTAACAAATGCCATTATATTATTATTATTACACTTTTGTCTAAATAACTCCAGATAGTGGAAGCCTAGGACTAAATAATGTCAAACAAAATGTGCTATATAAAACAACCAATTATCTCGTCGACATTATCTATAGTAGATAGTAGTAGCAGAACATAGAAAGTAGTATGAAAAGTAGAGTGTGTTTTTCTCTCTCAAAAAAAACTGTCAATGTCAGTCAACAATGCTAAAGAGAGTATAATTATTGTAGTAGTAACGAAAAAAAAGATTTTTTTCTTCGAAGTATCGTATCATCGTATTCAAAACAAACCAGTTATAAAAATCAAATGTAGAGTGATGACTAATATTTCATTTTTTTAAAACATCTCCGCTGTCCATACATTTAGATTTACATAGTAGGATAGGTACGTGTAATAGGAAAGGGAAGGAAAAAACAATGTCCAAAAAATATCTATATATTTGTACGTTATATTGTATTTAACCTTTTACCAAATTTATACCAAATATAGAAAATCAAACTATTTCATATAATGTAAAAAGAACATGATGATAACATAACTATGCTAGTTTTTTAATTAGAGTTTAATAATGTATAATTATTTGTGCATCTCTTTTCCCTGGATCTTTACATTTTTTTTTGTTCTCAAGTTTAATGAACTTTTTTTCACAGATATTTTTATATCTTCGTGTAAAATAACTTTAAAAAATAATTGTTGGTTATAATATTGTGAGGTTTAGTAAAGGTTGCAGTGGGGCGGAAATGAGAAGAAGAGTTTGATTCGGTTCGATGAGTTTGGTTCGCTTGCAAAATTTTTAAAAACTAAATTAGGTTTTCGATTTTTTTTTTAGATTTTTTTAGTAAGAAAAAGAAGAAGAAAACAATGCTTAACTATTTGATTAAATCCATGATTATTTGTTAAGGTTTAGTTTAGTAGTGGAGTATTATCGTATTATACAGAATTTACCACCATGATTGGCTTATTAATTAATTATGAGTTTAGGAACGTGCATAATAATGATTTGTTATATTAATTATTATCATAATACTTCGTTTATACAATCTACACACATTGATTATTATATTATATTTTCTCAGTTTTGTTTACTCTTGTTAATTATTAATTAATTAAAACTTATCACTGATTGAAATGAAAAAAAAACCAACCGATGCTTTATATTTTTGTGGCCTTTTTTATTACTTACTTAAAAGATCGTATTTGTTTTAACTACTGTTGCTTGTGTTTTGCTAGACTGTTGTACTATTTATATTCTTCTGTAAACCTATTTCATACGAAACCATTAATTTTTACTGCATATTTTTTAACTTCTTGTCGGCTCCGCCCCGAGCTAAGTTAAATTTGTAAACGCTTTCGCTTCATGCAAACGAAATCTGTTTCATTCACCAGAAAAAAATTTTCCTTTCCAATTTAGTCTTTTTATCGCACGTTTTGTTACTTACCGAAAAGAAAATGGAAACCTTACAAGATAAAATTATGGCCAGTGAGATGGAGGATTAAGATGAAAACACACAATATACTTCAATGTACCTATACAAAATCAGCATGATAGTGATTTCTTTAAAGTTAAAAAAAATGATATGATATAACCTACCTAATTCATACGCAAGGATTTTTGTTATCATTGATTGACACAAAAGTAGAAACTCATTCTAGTCGTTCTTCTTCAAAGCAAAATATAAAAGAGAATCCAAACTATCTGCCTAGCCTATCTAATAATTAAATTTATCATTAATTGCTAACTCATAAATTACGAAAGTACTATCTACCAAATGCAGTTACAAAGAACAATGAAGATTATTCTTGACTTCCGACCTACGACAAAAAGAATACCATCCACCACTAAACAATGAATGCGAAACGCAAAGAAATAAGAAAAAAAACAGGATTCTTGTTGAAAACAAAATGTCATTGAGAAATTGATAGTCTTTTTTCAAAGCCTCCTCTTATTACCCAAAACCAAACCTAAATATTACACATTACCTCCTCTGAAGAAGATGAATTCACTAAAGCTATTTATCAATTATTGATTATTGATACTAACTTTTAAACTACCAAGGAAAATATACCACTGTTGTCTGTTATATTATAGAAATATGATACCTTTCTTTACTGTTTTATGATTTCAAAGAAAAAGAGATAAAAAATCGCTACACATAAATAACCTACTACATACAAATATATTTACATACAAACCGTTTTTGCTAATACAAAACCCCTCGTTCGCGTTTCGATTTTCTTAAAAAACGAATACCAATAATCTTATCAATAAGGACGAAATATAAGACGAAATGAAGAGGAAGGGAGATAGAAAACGATTACATTATTTATATACATTTTTGACCGGATTCAATACAGTCGTCGGACGGAAGTAACAAAAAACAGAGATATTTATCGCTCTTTACAAATAAATCTATATATTTATCGGTATCATCGGATCGATCGGACTCGTCGTGAAAAACAACGGAATTAGTTATGTAAAAACTGACTACACAAAAACTCTATTATTATTATTATTATTACGATAATTACAATATTGACTCGAACCGAACAAATTTCTACAAATTAGTTTTTCGAATAGGACAAAACAAAATCAAGGAAAAAAATATGAGAGCAAAGATTTTCGAATAGTAAACAGTTTCATACCTACAACAAAAAACATAATCGCCTCTAGAGAAAGTTTTACAAAAAGGGAAAAAAATACTATATTTCGTCAAGCGCGTACGTAGTCGTCATATTTATCTTTAAAGAAACACGTTATGGTTCATCATTGTTACTTACCTATAATCGTACTAAAACAAAAACTTATTAAAATATATTGCGTTATTGATTATTATTATGGAATAGTATATTTAAGATCTACAAAATAGCATCCCTGTGGAACTATATATTTTACTCTGTGTACCACCACTATTACACGCTACGTAAACGGATTTTATTACAACTATGCAAATTGAAAGAAACTGCTACCCTTACAATACGCAAGTTCTTGTACTAACACATTAAGTGGATTGTTAAACGCTGTGACATTGTTACTAGCTCTAAAAATATTATATACTTAACTGGTTTTATGATCTACTTAGGTATTATTATTAACGATAAAAAAGATTTCCAGGAAAATTCAACATAAAAAGTTCTGCTTGAAAAATGTGAAAAGCAAAAAAAATGTGACGCGTGTTGTTTGTGGGCTGCTGATGCTTCAGAAACGTTTGTCTTGTCTGTCTTGTTGTATTTGTGTTCCCAAAGTTGTCAAACTTCTTTTTGGCTGTAGAGTTGTAAAATGAATTCAGTGACTAAAAATAGATTATTATTATAGGAATAATTAGTTAATTACTTAGAGCAAGCTAGGTAGCTACACTTTGCCAATATATTTCTTTTTGGATTTGTACCCTCTTCCAATTATATGACTCTCATGAAGAATGACGATGACGTTGATCAGATCAATCAGTCAAAGCTCTAAAAACCTTTTTATACAGTTTTTGCAGTTTGTTTACGTAACTTTTTACAAAATTGGTAACATTATAACAATAAGAAAAAAAAGTTGATGGGAAAATGAAAATGGAACGACGTATGACAGAGAAGAGAAAATCTGTTGCAATCCAGCTTCTTGTTTTGCAAATCGAAAGCTCTACTGCCCATTTTTTTTAAAAAGAAATCCTTTTTTTACATGGAAGAAGACGAAGAACAGAATAAGCAAGAAAGACTTTAAATACATAGTACATACATTTTTAATGAAATATAACTTGTGATCTTATATGAATTACACTAATACAAACACAAAAAAAGTGTCACCTCTAAACTTCTATCTAACAAATAAACAAATGTGAAAAAGGGGAATGTATGGACATATACTGATGTATGGATAGTTTGCATTGTTGACTGAACAAGTACACTGAATACAATTTTTACTTTTAGAAATAAGTATGGAAAATGGTTAAGATCGGATTTAAGGCATCAAAAGTTTGACTTCATCACGGTATGGAATGGTTTGCAAAACAAAAATAGTAATGCGAATTGAACTGTCTTCTTGCTACGAAAAAGCAAATAAAAAATATAACCGATGAAAATGAAATAGTACACAACACACTGGACAAAGTACCAAAAAAATGACTGCGTTAAAACAAACGATTTTTTGTACACCTTTTATTAATAATTATTACTATACCGTTGTTAGATATGGAGAGAAAAAAGTATTTCGGGGTGAATCATTGTTATATGAATTTGTACAGAGATCATCAGTTGCATGAGAGTATTGTTACAAGAGAAATATCACATTTTTAATACTGTTTTTCTATCTAATTACTTACGTAATGTATATATTTTATCTAGGTTTAACTGCGCATTTTTTTGTACATTTGACCGGTGCAACATGTAACGAAAGAAAAACAAAAAAGGGTCTTCATAACAAAATTTGGGTAGGAAAGAGTCGAATCAAGCTGGGATAATATTGAAGTGGGCTGGGTGGAACTTTTGACAAAGAGATCATTTTGAGCGTCTACAAGCTCGGAAATAGCATTCATTTTTTTTATCTGTAAAGACATTGTGTAATTTTTCGTTGTCGATTGATTAATGAACAGAAAAAAACTGTGTTGGTCTCACTGAGCATCTCCATTGTGAAATGAAGAGAGCACATATTTTAGTCCATTTATTTTGATGTTCCAACTTACTTACAATGACGTTTTTCAAGGAGCGATAAAGATGTTTCTGATCATATTAATCGGCTATCAACCATCTTTGAACATCAAAAGAAATCCACTCACTTCCTCTTTAAAATTCATGATATTATGTTGGTGCTTACCTGGATAATATAATTATTCAGTTAACAATAACTATTAAAGAAAATGATTCAAGTGAGAAAAATGTTAAATATTTTTTGTATTTTGTAGAAAGTTAGTTAAAATACGTACTTATAAACACCGCTTAATTCTGTTATCCTAATTAGTATATTATCCAGTTTTAAAAACACGACACGAGAAAAAGAGTGACGTGAACCACTTAGGAAGAAACCTACGGATGAGTTGAGGTTTGAAGAGGATGTTGGGACAATGATCTTATTAATTTGTACACAGATTTTAGGGAAATCAGCGCAGAAACCACCGTTTATTTTTTCAATATATGAGAAACGCAAGACAAAAAACCGTTTGACCACAGAGGGGATTAATATTAAATATGAATTTAATGTGTGTAATGATTTTGCATAGAGTGCAAATTAACTGTGTAGTAGTCCGTGTGAATTGGATAGTATTTCTGTGAAACTAGAAACAAAAGATAACCAAACGAAAATATGATTACAGTTAAAGTAGAGTTTTATAGTTCTTCAAGCAAACAAACTGTATTAACATGATATGAACTATGCGGTTCTTTAAGCTAACGAAAAACCGATTTCCATTTAATTCGTACATTTATTCGAGCGCATTAGTTTCCACTTCCATTTAAAAGGAGAAAAAATATTAAATTACGTAAAATCTCAAACAAGACGACAAACAAAACTGAAGATTATTTGAAAGTTTCGAAAAAAAAGAGAGCAAAAATTAAGGAGAAACTTATAACCGTGTAGTTCCATACTAATATACTATAGTCGAATGAATCGAATGTCGAATTCTACTACTTCGTCATTAACTGTAATCATTCGTTATTAATTGTTACACCTTGACTAAGTATGTTAAACTTGCGAGCGAACATCGTTTACGTAAACAAAATGTACGATTTATTCATTAAAAAATATAACTAAATATAGTAAAACAAAATCAAATCTATATATTAAAACATATATTCCCTATAATTTTGTAGTTTTTTAAAGGTTTTCTATATAGTCCGTTTTTCAACGTGTCTCGTCATAATATTAATAATAATAATGTGTAATGATATTAATGAGCATTTAAAAAAATGTTATATTCTATTTACAAAAAGTATATACATAAATGTAAAAAAGAAAGAAAAGAAAAAAATGGTTTATTATCGTGTTTGTTGTATACCGCGTAGAGAAGTAGTAGTTTCATCATTAATTAATATGCATATTACATCTGATAAGTATATATTATATATTCTTGATTAACCAATTTATAGTGTATGATACATACTGATAAATAAACAAAGCTCTATATGTCTGTAGTGAGTTGCCAGCAATTGAAAAAAAAAGTTGGGTTTGCGTGTTTCTTCCATTCATTCGTATTTTACATCATGGGGTGGTGGTGAAATGTTATAAGATGGAGAAAGGTGCTTAGCACGGAAAGAGAACGGTGAAGGTGGATGGGGAAATCAAACGTAAGAGTTTAATCAACATCATCATCAATATCACTTTGCATTTCATATTTTCACCTCCGCATCTTGTGAAGGTGACATTCTGATTGGGAATCATTAATCTTCATTATTACTCCATCATTTTAACGATATGAGGCTGAAGATGGCTGTTCCTGGGAACTTCACAGAGTTGTAAAAGAGGCGTGGGAGGCTTTGGCGTGAGTTTAACAGTTTCATCACATAGCGCATTAATTATCCGGAACAACCGACTTAATTTGACTTTTAACAGAAGACGAATTAAAACTTAAGTAAGTTTTAACCGACTTTTACCATGCGAGAGACACTCGGCTTTAATTAGAAAACCAAATGTTTGCATAATACCCATGCTAAGTACTTCTAATGACTTTGCGTGGAAGGAGAAAAGGTTGGAGAGATATCTTGTAACTTTCCATTTCAGGATTTCATCAACTTTTCTTTTCATCTTCGAAAATTATTCATGAGTCCGTATGAATTTCAGTAGAAAGTCGTTTTATTTTTAGAACAGAGGGAGAGGAGGAAGAAAGACACAAAATGTAAAATTGTAAGTTGGGGAAAACTAGACACCAAAGTAGAACAAAGAGGAATATTTGAATACGAAAGCATAGCTTTCATAATAAATTGATAAGCATACATTTCGTAAATGATACGCATACATCACTACGTCACTATCATCATTATCATCCTCCTCTTTTCATACTGGAGGAAGTAAAGCTGTGCTAGCTAACCAACCACTTTCACCATCGAAATATTTGCTATGGTCTCTCTCCACAAGTAGGGTTTTCTCTTTTTTGGCAGGAGGATGAGAAAATTACGTCTGAAGTTGGGATGTGGTGCGTGAGTGCGGTTGTTGCAACAGAGCAGATCGATACGATACGTACGTGCTTTTATTTAGGCAAACTGCCTTCCTGTTGTGTCCGGTAGAGAGGCTGCATCCCATTCCCTACCTCTTTATTGTGAGGAGGACACTTTCTCCCAAACAAGCGTAATATGCATATACAACTACACATAAAAATATGCAGAGTGAAAAGAAAAATGATGTAATATACTTTCGTGTGACTTTTTTTCTTCTGTAAAGTGAAAGCTTTTCAATCAATTTTTTTTCATCTCGTGCAATCCCTTTTAACAACTTGCTCTGGTTGTATTGAATTTAATGAAAAAAGCTGTAAAAAGCCTTTTATTATTGTTTTCTATCATAAAAAGGGACGGCTTGCTTTTTAGATTTTTTTCGAAATTCAATTTAAAGCTTTCAGACCCATGTACCTACCTACTTTAGAAAGTATACATATACTAGTTTCCCCATTCATATGTCAATTGCAGGCTGCAGAGGAAAACCGTGTAAAGTTTGGAATAAAGATAAGAAGATGATGGGAAAGGGAAGCTGATGGGACAGATGAAAGTGAAACCCATTTTCCCCTATGGCACTTTCTGAAGTGCTTTATACACAGAGATTTTTTTTTGCAAACAAAAAGTTTCCTTTTTTTAGTCTTCAACTTTCCCCAACTTTCACTTCATTTCATTTCTATACCTTCAAAGTCCATTTCAGCAGCTTTTTGCTCTCCAATGGGAAGAGGATGTGTTAGGTACAAGCCCATTGACTATATACCTATATACGTACGAGTAAGTATATTTGTATAGGGGGAGAAGCTTTCTCATCTCTGGAAGCTGAAGTGGAATACTTTTTCCAGGAGAAGTAAAGCTCACGCTAGCAGGTAGAACGCAGTCGATCCACATTTCAGTTTTCACCCGAATCTGGTCAGATGAGCAGTGCAAGTAAATCCCGCTCTACTGTTACACTTTTTCAAGTTTTTTCTACTTGTTCTCAAGATACATATAGCTTGAATCACTTCCCAAGAAGACAGGTGAAAGTTGACATTTGATATTTTTTTCGATTCAAACGAAATTCAAGTTTTAAGTTGAGCATCAAATTTAACTGGACAACTTGCGTCGCCGTCGATTGTCGTCGACAAGAATGTAAAAAGTAAAACATGCAATTGTTGAAACCTTCCAATCGACTGATCGTAACGGTCTTTGTAACAGTATTATGTAAGTCCCCACATAGTAAATTGGAAACTGCTTAACTGATTTCTCAATTTCGAAGATATTTTAACAACCGTACTTTAATTTAACTGTTTGAATTTAGTAAGCAGCTCAACATGTGAGGCGCGAAGGCAGCATTTTTCTGGAAGTCATTCGTTCAACGAAGATGAGGATTCAGTGAGCACTGAACAGGATAGCTTTCACCAGCATCAACATCCGGAAGATCCCCTGATTGAAACAGAACACAGTCAAGAGAACCCCCTTGCTTTGTCCTGTCCTCCAGAAAATGTAACGGAGACGAAAGGATGGGGAGTCCAGTCCTGCGCACCTCCCTGCTCCAAAGATGAGGACTGCAAAGGACTCGGATATAAATGCTCTTGTGACGGACCGTGTGGACTAACATGTAACAAAGTTGGGGAAGGTATGGTATCAGTATAGCCATAACCTAAGCCAGTCTCAATCTCAATTTTCGACCCCACTGCACTGCTTTCAAAGTAACCCAACCGAAAACTTTTATTTCATTTTTTGTATAGAGAGGGATTATTGCGGATTTCCCGGACGAGTTGAGAACGGAAGGGTTCTAGTTGTCGGGAAATTGGGTTTGTACGACTACCGAAATCAACTGAAACGGTTTGGCCATAACCAGAAAGTCGTTTTTGAATGTGAACGAGGCTTCGCCATTGCTCATGGACCGACAGGGAAAACGTGCAGGAATGGATTGTGGCTTCCCATAACTGATAATCCTCAGTAAGGAGAAATCAATTCTTTTCCCTCCACCCATCCATGAAATTTCTAATCTATGAATCCTTTCCAATATGGGATTTGTTATGTAAAGATGTTTAGAAACCGATGGGCCATCCTTTCGCTGGATTCGCTCCGCGAGGAAGAAACGTCGAGCGATTAAAACTGGAGGAGGAACATTTGCAAGGCAGAAAGGAGGTGGTGGTGGAGGCGGTGGAGAAAGAGGCAGTGGCCCGGGGAGAAGACCCAGTCGTAACAAAGGGAAACGACCAGGAGAGGAGGATGATTTCTTCATGGGTAAATATTTTGTATTCTTAAATTGTTGGTTTTTTTATGAGGTTTATACCAATTTTTTTGTCTGCGCTGCTTTTTTCCAGGATCCTTGGCATGTCCAAACTTGGACCACGATGACTTCATGAATGTTGAGGTGATCAAGAATGGCGAGGACACCAACAATACTTTCTCCATTGGGGCTGTTGCGAAAATCAGCTGCATTCCTGGCTTCGGTGTGAATCTGAACAATGAGACGGTAACTTGCGAGAAGGGGAAGTGGCGACCGAAGTTACCCCAATGCAGTGCATGTAAGCTATATTCATTCAAGCCTAACAGTAAAATGGGAAACCCTTTTTATAAAACGCAGGAACTTGAGCAACATGATTGTTATTTTCTTTATACCTATTTCGCAGTACCATGCAAAGTGCCATACGTCATCCATGGCACATTCTACGTTGGAAGCAAGCCATTGTTTTTCCAAGAGCTGAAGCCTCACGATGTCAAAGTAGAACTGAGATGCTCAAAAGGATACATGTCCAGAGGGCCCAGTAGGCTTCACTGCTGGTATGGGGAGTGGAATGTTGAAGATGCTCCAGAGTGTGTTCCAGGTATATGTATATCCATACCTATACCTATGCAAGTATCAAACCTTTGTACTATATTTATATGAGGTTGCGTAATCCAACCTGCTGTAGTTGATTTGAATTACATATCTCATCCATCATATTCCTCTGGTCAATCCATCTAACCTGTGACTTATTCTGCTGTGTTGATTTATAGGTGGCTGCAGACTTCCCCATCTGGAGAAAGGCATGTATCTGATGAACTACAAGGCGGACATGTTCGTGGCAAGTGGAACGGAAGTAAGGATAATTTTATTATTAAATCAAATCATTGCGGACCTTTGGCCTTTCCCTTTATTTAACGGTTTATTATAAGTATGGTTTGATTGTGACATGTGTGTAGGTGGACTACATCTGTGATGACAACTACCAAAAACCATACTCCTCTGGTTCTGCCAGATGTGATCACGGAGAATGGAAACCAACTGGTCCAAAGTGTATTGCTAGTGAACTCGCTGGCCAGAGAAACATCTCCTTCGACACCCCCCCAGCAAAACGAGGTTGCGGACTTCCTCCAAAAGAGAGGCTGGCCATTGCGTATACAGAAGGGACTCCGCTGGATTTTAGTACAAATTATAGGTAAAGGACGGAACCATATAGTTTCACAGTTGAGCTGAAAATTCAATTATAAAATGAAACTTAAATTATTATCTTTGGGGGAAAATTAGGTTCCCACATGGGATGGAAGTCATGTATCGATGTGTGATTGTTCGGCCTCGGGCCAAAAATCGATGGAAGGCTATTTGTGATGATGGGATCTGGAATAAGACGGGAGCAAGTATTATTACTTGTGGTAAGCAGTCTCGTTTTATTTTAAACTGATATTGTTAAATATTGAAGGATCGATAAAAAAAACTTTTGATTTCTGCAGAGGACAACGTAACTGAATCGGATGTGCTGAAAGCTCACGAGGTGACAAGGCTAATTAACAGCACCTGCGTTTACAACAAAATTGATAAGAATGTAGCCACCTTCCATAGTGAGCAGGAGATCGTTGAAGAGCAGTTGGAATATCCATTTGGAACAGTCTTGGTATAAAATGCATTTTAAATTCATCATTAAAATTAGTTGTCTCACATTACCCCATATTCCATTTTCTTTCTGTGTTTAAAAAGATTTCCCGATGTGCAGACATTGGGAAGTTCCAGCTGAAGGGTGCACGGCGTCGCAAGTGCATTTCCGGCATGTGGATGGGCCTTACCCCGAAATGCGAAGGTTTGAGCCAGTATCACGATTATGCAGTGGATAAATCTCCCACAATCCTCTTCCGGTTTGTGAACGGCTCCATTGCACAAACGGTGGATGGGAGGTTGATTGTCTATCCTGGGACTACACTCCACATGGAATGCATCTATCTGAGAAAGTTTGGAAGGCCAGCTTGGGAAGTTTCACATGCTCACAGGGCGTATGCCGAAGGCTGGACGGATGGAATCCCAGATAGGGATCCTACTTTGGAGTATCGCCTCACAATTGATGATGCAACGGATAAGGACAGTGGGATTTATAGTTGCTCCACTCCAACACGTCACTCTCATCAGATAAACATCAAAGTCAAAAGTATTTGACAACAAACATTCAGTGAATGCGCAAAATTAATTAATATAGCTAGGTAATCACATTTTTCTGACCTGGGGCACTCTGATATTATTGTAGAAGTGGACTGTCCACCTCTTCCGGAAAGGGAGGATCTCACCTACTCCACAGACTCGACAAAAGCGGGGACTCGGGTTACATTCAACTGCAAAGATAACAACTCCCTCGTTGGAACCAAAGAAATACAGTGCCAAGCTACTGGCACCTGGAATGGCGGCCTGCCCCGTTGTGAAAGTATGAAAAGCTGACATGTGACATTATTAATTTTTAACCCCAAGCACATTTGACAATTTAACTATTGTTTTTTTTAAATTTCAGATATCAAATGCCGAGACATCTCACTGGTACCTGCCATGGCTCCCCTTGCAAACACAGAGATCACTCGAAACGGGACCCTCAAGAAGAACGAAACAGCCCCACCGAAAATCACCATCCGAAGCCGAGACGTTGGAGGGAAAGTGATCTTCTCCTGCCCTCAGGGATTCCACGTTGAAGGGGAATCAGAAGCAATCTGTCAATCCGACGGGGAGTGGTCCAATGACATGCCCCTATGCAAAGGTACAAAGAGTGTCGACCGTTCTGTCAAAAACAACAAAGGCTATAATATGGCTTTGATGCCTTCACAGAAGTCCAATACCGGCAGGAATTGGAATAATAATCGAAGGGCTCAGCGGGAGCGAAAGCCCGTTGACAGTTCGGGAGAGGTTAAGGGGGTCTTCAGTCCGATGGCTAGGCATTAGTAGACGGACCACCCGCAGATTTAGGGAGGGAAAGTACTCATCAGAATGAGCAGAAATTAGAAAGCACACTTTAGTATCAGCTTAGCAATATCAATATCATCGCTTCTGTAGGGAAAGTTGAAAGGTCTTGAATACTTAATATATGATTGAACAATTTCATCAGATTAATTACACAACCGAATTTTTCAAAGTTCTTATACCAGATCACCACTACCAAATTACTTAAATACTACTCTCAGGGCACCATAATTCACTTCATTCACAAAACAACGTATCATATATCGAACATTGCATTTAAACTAGTGAGTAGCTAGCAAGTAAACTTTTTGCATTCCATTTCCACAAATTTCAGAATTTATTAACTTAAGACCTTATGCACTATATAGTCATACGTAAAAATAATTAATTTTCACTTCTATAACTCAACGTTAAACCGTATTCCTTCCTGTGTAATCAATGGTGCTTACTTACTGACCTACCTAAATACACTTCCTAACAAACAAGCGTACAGAAACTGGAAAGAGACAAAATTATTATCACTCTGCACATAAGAATTTGTTAAAAAAAATCAGAAAGTTTTAATATTCCATAAATGTATAGAAAACAATTTATTACAACAATTTAAACAAGTTTATTGTTCCAATTTACTGTTTTTCCAAATACTGTTGAAAGCGAGGAATAAATGATAATACTGTTCAAAACATTCTGAAACTCAACTGTAGTCTGTCTGTTTGGCCAACTACAGTCGTTTTCTTTTTTCTTTAAAATTTTATTACTCATTTATTCCCGTCTTGCATAAACATGAATGATTCCTGTAGTATTGGAGAGAACAAGTCCAACTGATGATAAATTTGATGATGCATTCATTCGGTGGGTGCTCATAAAAATAAATTTTTATTGTTGCAGAGGTCGAGTGTGATACTCCCCCCAAGCCTGATAATGGGTTCGTAACGGGAACGCCACCTTACAAGGCCGGTGATCTAGCCCATCTTGGGTGTAATCAAGGATATATGATGGAGGGTCAGCACATCATTGCTTGCCAGGATAACGCGAAGTGGTCCAGACATTCGATAACAACGAAATGTAAATAAATCCGAAAATCAAAATAATTATTTATGAAGCAAAGCTGGGGAGCGACTGTTAATAATTTGAGCTCAATTCATTTCCAGGTGTCCCAGCATGTACCTACCCAGGGACGACAATCGGAGGGAAAATCGTGGGGGAGATGAAGTTCTTATATGCGATCGGGGACACGGTCCACTTCAATTGTGATGATGGATACCAGCTCGTCGGCGAAAGGATGCTGCGTTGTCTGGATAATGCCAAGTGGTCACACCCCGTCCCAAGCTGCAACTCGGGAAAGGAAGATAACAAGCGGGTGTCTCGCTACATGGGAATCATTTATCCTGACGGCTTCCGGAAAGGAAATGGAATGACCAATAATAATGATGTTGTGTGAGCTTCCCTTTCCTAGCGATTGTTATTATGATATAATTTCAGGAGTAGTCAATAATAGTATCGTTCAAACTAATTTTCAAAACTAATCCAATAATTAATAATTATATTATAAAAGAAAAAGCTCATAGGACTCTTAGATTTTGGATGTTACAATTTTTTCATAGCAAACTTCAAGCTTTCGGTGTGAGATTACTAATGTTCCTAACAATAATGGCAGTTTTAATAGCAATAGTAAAGTAATTTTTAGGCATGTATTATTGTTTAACTAAAATTCTCAACAATTTCAAAACATGTTTACCTGGATAATTGTATGGAGTTTCGCTCACTCTCTGTTAACCCTATGGTCTGAAAAAATTACAGGGAATATTTTTTCACTTTTCCTTCCCATTGAAAACAAAGCACAAAATCAAAATACGTATGCCAAATAATGCCGCTAACTAGGTTTGCCGCTAACTAGCTGCTACCTTTTCTCTTGAATTTTAAATTAGAAAATGGCTCATTAAGGTTTTTTGACATTTTGATGACTGTTTCAGTTAAGTCTGAAACTGTTAATGAGTGGTACCTAAATGGTAGATGCAATAATTTCTAATCATCTAATTTGTTACATGATTCGATCTGATTTTGTTCCAAACATAACTGATACTTTATTCGTCGAGATTGAAATAGTACTCGTGTAAGACATCATTAAATTATAATTACCTATCTGAATTGTAAAGCTGATTTGTCTGGTCATGGGAGGAAAGTAAAGTATGTAACTTAATTGTTCTTCTCACCTATACCTTGATTCAAATAAATTATCCTACATAAAAGTCGCCGTGGTTTTCATTAATCACTATAATCATAGCATAATATTCTACATTCTTCATAACTTGAATATTATTTTTCCCCACCACGCACAATCGAAACTAGGGATTTCAAACTTTTTAGGTGTGAGGAATCCCAAAATGCAGCTATTTTAATTCTCACCAACAATGACACATTTTTTTGTAACCTGTCACGTAACTTAATTATTCCTGCAGTAGCTATTTACCCATGCATGCTACATAAAAGGATACCTTTGTAGATTCATTCTTCTTTTGGCAAAAGAATTCTTGGAAAGTCTGTAGGGCAAAGATGGGAAAATTTTGCGGTACTCTAGGCCATGTTGCAACTTGTTTTTGTTTCTACTCCAAAGGTATGTTCCAGATTGTTGAAATCCTGAATTAATGACAAGGTCAAACAATCAAGTAAAATGTTTTTTTTTCGTACGTACGATTATAAAATTAGCAAGGGTGGAGGATACTACGGAAGAAAATAATGAAGCCATCCCTGAACCGCAACTCAGTGTTGGAATTGCTCCGACCACTGGAAGCTCTCCATTACCTTACGAGCCCTTGTCACCCGTATTAATGACGTCTCAAAATCCATCCTCCAATTCAATTCATCATAGGATGGAGACCAATAATAATAACGGGAATGATATATGCAGCGATCCCGCAGTTGTCGAATGGACGTCGGGGGTAAAACTGATAAAAAAGATTCTTCTCCATACATTTTCTAGCCATACATTTCACATACATAACCATTTCACAATTTTGACAGGCCCGGAAGGAGTCAGTAACGATAAACTGGAAGGTTCAAAACTTTCCTGCCCTCTGTGAGCTCAAGGAGCTGCTTCGAAGTGAGCCCTGCGTGTTTACCGTCGGGAACACGGTGAATGCCTCCACAAGGTGGTGTTTCAATCTCCAAAAAATGAAGAATGAAAATAACATCGGTTTGTTCCTGAAACGGCTGAAGCCCCTGTCATTCAATGACATCACGCAACCAACTCTCGTCGGGGTTAATCTACTGGATGAGAGTCCCACCGACGGGAATAACCAAAACAATACCGAAAATATGCAGAATAACGAGATCCTAGCAGCAGCCCTGAATCTGGTTAACGGAAGAAATATTCCTGTTCCTCCTGAAATGGAAGCCCAGAGCGGAAGTACTAAGGAGGAAACGGATCCAGTTTATGTCTATTATGAGTGCATTGTTAAACGATCCGGTTATGGGGATGTTTGGCTTCACAAAAGTGAATACTTGAACAACAAGGATAAATTATTTATTTAAATTAGGTTATTCACCCGCTAATTAACTCACTCATTAATGACTTGACATAGGAACGTGCATCCCAAACTTTGAAATCGGCCAAAGACTCGGATTCCGAAAGCTCTTCACACTGGACGAAATGAACGAAGCTGATCAACAGCAAACTGGGGCGACAACGGCCAAGCCAGTTCCCCTCTTGGGCCCAGATAACTCCCTCAACTTGGAAATCAAATTCACCATCCATTTGAAAACAGATGGGAGGACCCGATCCGAGCTGGATCTTCTCAAAATGCTGTCCCTCGAAAGATCGGAACGTTACCATTGTCAGCTCTTACGGGATCAGTTTACGTCCATGCTGAAAACTGGGAACAATTCGGATCTCATTTTAATCATTGAGGCGGATGACAGGACGTTCTCCGTTCACAAAGCCATACTATCCGCAAGAAGCCCTGTGTTTGCTGCCATGGTCCAGTCCGGGATGAAGGAGTCCCACTCCGGCATCGTCCGAATTAAAGATGTCAGCTCGAAAGCGATGGAAAATGTACTGAGCTATATTTATTCCGGACTTCCGCACGTGGAACTGAAGTGGAGTGACTTGAGGGAGGTACAAGAGCTTATCTATGCTGCGGATAAGTATTCGCTGCACGGTCTGAGGGACCTCTGTGATAAGATGATGTTCACCGGATGTGGGAATGAAAATGCCACGGAGCTGCTGTACTTGGCCCAGCAGCATGGATTGAACAATGCGGCGAAGGAGATTTCACTCTATATTAAAAGGTACAAAGTGAAAAGGTCATTCCCCTATTTAAAAAAAAGCTCCACTCATCCTATGTTAAGTAAATGTTAATTGAAAAAATGTTATTATATTTCACTTTCAGGAACGTTAACGAAATATTCGATGAGAAGGCCCAAAATTAACCGGCCTCTCTGTGTGCCTGGCAAATGCTGAGTAAAATATTTCTTCATTAATTTCACATTCAATTAACCTCAAATCCATCCAAAATCAGCCAGTGACCTGAAATGAAGTAATAAAGAAAACAAAGCTTATCGACAGTCGACCGGGTCCATTGATAAACGAATTATTTACTGAACATGACATGGTTCATGGCATGAAGCTTTTTACAAACAGTCCATGCATTATGCGATTCGCTGTACTTTGTTCGTTTTGTTGCCGAACTCGATCTCACATTACCCCACAAACCAGAGCATCCAAGAGTGGTAAAATCCACGGCACTTTTGGCTTGTTTGTTGTTGTGCAGAAGTAGTGAGAAGTTGGACGTTTTTAGTTCTCGGTTCATTTTAAATGCAGGCAAACAACTGTTAAATTACTAAAAAAAATATTAAACCGGTTAGTGATTTGATTGACTTTTTTGTCAATTTGTCAATAATTACTACTATTTGAAGGTGGAAGGTGGAAGGCGATCCGATGTTCAAGTGAAGAGCAAGAGTTGTGTGCGGCTTTCATATTTATTTACGAAACGTTTTTGAAAGTTAACTGTTGACAGTTGTAATAATCTTTGACTGTCCTGCTAATTCTTTAGGAAATGCTTCAGTGACTGGAAAATAACGATAAGTAATCAGTTAGTTAAGTAAGGCCAAGTGATAGCGGAGAGAAAGATGCCGAAGGGACAGGATGACAATTCGGCGATATCAGCCGCCGTTAAAGCTGGAAACATCAACATTTCTAACGGTAAGCAGACTTTAAGTTATCCTACTTAATTAATTGTTTACTAACCAGTAGTAATAATATTGAGATAAATTACACGCGGAATTATTTATGTGATTTTTGTTTGCTTGTTTGTTGCAGATTATTTTGAAATCGAAGATATTAAACTGTCTAAAGATAAAGAGGAGGTGGTTAAGGAATTGGAAAGGAGGAAACGAGCTCGGCTCCTGAATGTAAGTACGGACGATGAAGAGGTTAAGAAGGACTTGAGGACACTTGGGGAACCGATTTGTTATTTTGGGGAGGGGCCTGCAGACAGGCGTGAAAGACTGAAAGAGGTGCTTTCCAGGTAAGACCTCTATTCACTATTTAATGTTTAAAGAAACGCACAAAAACTGATGATTGAAATTGTCTGAATTATTTTATTTTATTAGCTGATGAACTAACTGAGAAATGATTTTAATTCATTATAGGACAAATGGATTGGAAGTACTGTTGAAACGTGATCAACTGGAATTAGAGAAACCTGCGAAGGAGAAGGAGCAGGAAGTTACATGGTACCATGAGGGCCCTGATAGTTTACGGGAAGCAAGAAGATGGATAGCTGGTAAAATATAATAGGATTTTTGTTAAATATGATTTTATTTCTATTTTTAATCGGCTTGTAAAGTATTAAAAATTCACTTTGCACTTCCAATAGAGTACTCATTGCCGAGAGCCAAAGCCAGGCTGGAAGAAGCTCGAAATCAACAAACTATTCCAGAAAACATTACTACAGCAAAACGTCACGAGCTGACGAAGAGATTGCAACAGTCCACAATTCAGTACAGTCAAGTTGGAGATAGTAGACCGATTTCTTATGTTCAGTTTAGCCCAAATTCGAAAATGCTGGCGACTGCGTCGTGGTAAGTAACTGACTTGTATCAATAATAATCATATCGTTTCCTTGTGAGAACATTACAAAAACTGGTTATGTTAAGACTATTGTCTCTTTCTTGGTAGGTCCGGGCTTATTAAATTGTGGACGTCTCCCGATTGTCAACCTGTACGAACCTTGAAGGGTCACTTAAATAATGTAGGTTCAGTGGAGTTTCACCCTCAGGCAACGTTAACGCTAGAAAATGAAGCTTGTTGTCTTGCGTCGTGCGGTGCGGACGGCACCGTAAAACTGTGGAGTTTAACTTGGTACGTATTATGTACTAATTTCTCTCTTTGTATTATGATGTAATTTTTAAAAGGTTTTAAAACAGAACAGTGATCTTTTTTTTGAACAGCGATGATCCAATAGCCGACCTTCCTGGACATCCCCAGAGAGTTTCTAGAGTTAAATATCATCCTTCTGGACGATTTTTAGCAACATGCTGTTTCGATAATTCATGGAGGCTGTGGGATTTGGAACAGCAAGAAGAAGTTCTACATCAGGAAGGCCATAGCAAACCTGTTTATTGTTTGGCTTTTCACACGGATGGATCTCTTGCAGTTACTGGGTAAATATAAATTGTGTCAAGTCAACTATGCTTCAAATAAGTCAGATATGTAGATTGTTTGGCAAACAGTTTAACTCCATATTTTTAACATATTGCAGGGGTATGGATTCCTTTGGACGAGTTTGGGATTTGAGAACAGGGAGTTGCATCATGTTTTTGGAGGGCCATTTGAAAGCAATTTATGGAGTGGACTGCTCACCAAACGGTTATCATGTCATTACCGGAAGTGATGATAACTCTTGCAAAGTTTGGGACCTCAGACAAAGAAGTATTTTATATACCATTCCCGCCCACACTAATTTAGTTTCTGGAGTAAAATTCCAGAAGGACGGAGGAAACTTCGTTGCTACATCGTCATATGACAAAACAGTGAAGGTATGTACAACACCAATTTACTTTTTTTGCATACCATGGTCCTCCATTTTTTAAAAGGTAATGAGTCACATTTTATGAATTTTTTCAGATATGGCTTACTAAAACATGGCAGCCGTTAAAAACTCTTCAAGGTCATGACGGAAAAGTAATGTGTGTGGACATTTCACCAGATGGGGAATTCATTGTCACCAGCTCATTTGATAGAACGTTTAAAATTTGGGGGCCAGACTTATATTAACACAATTAAGTAACTATTCTTGTTAAATCAAGGTGGATTTTTCAAATAAATACGAGTTTCTATCGTCGAAATATTTTATTTTAAAAATTAAATGTTCCTGTCAATAAGAAACTTTCAAAATTGCAAATTATTATTTTCAATCATACTTGTTTAGCCTTCTAATTCGCCTAATTAGCATTACATATTAAAATCCTTATAAATCGATTCACTAATTTTCCTTGGATTGTAACCATTTTTTACATGTCAATGTATGAATCTGGCAACTGGGAGCCCTGTGTTTTGTTAACGGGACATGAAGTTGCTTACTTTCGGTCTACCGACAGTTTCTGTACCTATTCCTTCCTGATAAGGCTGCCCGTTGGGGTACAGCATGTGAAAATCTAGATTGGGCGAATGACGGTAACTATTTTTTTACCTTGAAGGTTGTTGAGCTTCTTTTTCTCTACCCGGAGTTCCGACGAAGTTCCATCGTGGCAGTGATGGATCTCCTTGGTCAATGTGTGGCACTGAAATTAAATTTTAAGGGGCCTTGTCCTGATCTGAACGCTTCGGGACCGGGATATCGTCATCGGTGTCATAGTCTGAGTCTGACTATAGGTTTGCGCCCACTTCTTCCTTGTGCTACCGGCGGTCCTTGTGGCAACTTTTGTCCTTCATTAGCAGAAGTTGTCGTCGACGCGGTTATTCGCTTCTTTAACTGCGACCACTTTTGTTCTTTTACTTCACCCCGAGGCGGATACTTACGAGTTTTCTTTCTGTTGTCCCTTGATTGCATTCTTCTTTTCCTGGCCTCGAAGACAAGGGTCATTTGTACCGAACATGTTCGCCAATTTCATTACATATTTCCTTGAAACCTTCTTGAAATCCCATCCATAAGTAGCCGAGAAAATACCCGACCTGTTTGCACACGGATCCACTGCCGCATTTTTTCTTTTATTCTTTTGACTCCGAGGCCGGGTGAATCCCGGATCAATGTCAGAATCGTTTAAGATCTTTTCCCTGTTACTAGGTAAGCCCTTTCTACCGCTCAGGTCTACATCGCCAACAATATCGCTGCCCTTTCCACCATGCACTCACATCCCTGCTAGCAGCGGGCCTTCTTCTCCCTGACCTAAATCCTAAAAATGACAGCAAATCCCAAATAACTTTCCTTCTACAGAAGATTATTAGTCTTGACATGTTCTTTG